>VOQJ01017246.1:9862-22073 GCA_015052665.1 Apistogramma diplotaenia | reverse complement strand
TCGTGTTTATATGTGTGCATCATAAAGTTAATCGATTTTTATTTGGACGTGTCAGTGGAGTCTTACAATCTGATACAAATGTAGCATTTTTACCAAGTACTTCGCAAGACTCAAATACCACAGTCTCACAGACTCTCTGGTTCTAAATTATTTTCATGCCTTATTAAGCTTTGGCCAGCAAAGCACACAGGCCCATGTTTGCAGCTTGCTGATGAAGTGAAGCACTTATAAATGTGTTTTATTTTTTTTTAAAAAAGAGTTGATTCTGTAATTTTCTATTTTATCAGTCTTGAAAATAGGTCATTTTAATGATGGAGTAAATATAAGAGAAATACATCTTCAAGAGCTTCACAAGCTTGTGCCAATCCAGGCAGTTATTTTTATGAAATGGACAATGTGCTTCTGATATGAAGGAAAACAGATATAAAGGACTGAAAACATTTAGAATACAATGCTTTAAATGTTACTCTCACCAACCACTTTTTTAGGTATACCCGTTTATTGCTTTAATCATTTTTAGTCGGCCAATCACATGGCAGTAGCTCGATGGCTTTAGGCATGCAGGCATGGTTGAGACAACCTGCTGAAGTTCAAACTGAGGATTAGATTTAAGTGACTGAACATGGCATGCTTGGTGGTGCCAGATCAGCTGACCTGAGTATTTCAGGAACTGCTGATCTACTGGGATTTTCTGACAAAATATCTATATTCATCTGTAGAGTTTGCAGAGAGTAGCCTGAAAAAGAAAATATATCAGAAGCAGCAGAGAGAAAATGCCTTATTGATGCCAGACGTCAAAGGAGAATGGCTGGGATGTTTTAAGCTAACAGAAAGGCCACAAATAACCATTATAACCAAAGAGTGCATAAGTACATCTCTGCAGAAGAACTGCACCAAGGCAGTTAAGGTCTCTGTCTTCTAAGTCCCTGTTAGTAAATGATTTAACAGTTGATCAAAATATTGAGTTACAGATGGACCCTCAAGTCGCACTGTTTGAAGCACAGCCCGAGGAGGAGGAGTAGCAGCAATCTTCCACTTTAGGTTATTAACAAAAAACCCAGACAGTTTGAAATCATTTGAAAGCCTGATTCTTACCCTTCAACACCCCAATTGGAAAACTGATTTGTTGTTATCTATCGTCCACCTGGCCCTTACTCAGTTTCTGTCAGATCTCTCAGGCCTTTTATTTGATTTAGTTCAGATAAAATTATTATAGTTGGTGATGAGAATCATTCAATAAGTATTAAACTTCATCTTGTTTTGATTAAAGACTTCACATATTAAGATGCCCACCAAATGTACATTTTGGATTTACCTTGTTGTAAGCTACGCTTATTATTTTGTATTTTGCCAGCAAGTTAAAAAAACCATCATGTCCATAAAAAATTCAGGGCTGGTATCATAATCAAGTGTGAAGCAGTGTTCAGAACACTTGTTTACTCTTCAGCCACAATCAAGCATCGTCCAAGAGGAACAAACAGAAACCACCCACATAATAGCCGTACGGAAACATGCCTTTAGCTGCTTGTTTCTTCTTTTTGGTCATTGGTTGCTTGTTTCTTTCTGTTTATTTAATTAAACCAGCTGTCTTAGCTAATTATAGGCCAATCTCCAAACTTCCTTTTCTCTCAAAGGTTCTTGAAAGAGAAGTTGTAAAACAGCTAACTGATCATCTGCAGAGGAGTAATTTATTTGAAGAGTTTCAGTAATGTTTCAGAATTCATCACAGCACAGAAACAGCATTAGTGAAGGTTACAAATGATCTTCTCATGGCCTCTGACAGTGGACTCATCTCTGTGCTTGTCCTGTTGGACCTCAGTGCAGCTTTGATACTGTTCACCATAATATTATTATAATATTTCACATTATACATGCTTATACACGTCTGTTTCTGATTAATGTTTCTTCCTGTTAAAAGGACGTTTTTCCTTCCCACTGTCGCCAAGTGCTTGTTCATAGGGGTCATTTGATTGTTGGGTTTCCCCTGTAGTATTGTAGGTACCTTACAATATAAAGCCCCTTGAGGTGACTGTTGTTGTGATTTGGCACTATATAAATAAAACTGGATTGAACTGAATCGAATTTAATTGAACTGAATGCACAACACATCAAGCCTTGATGCTAATGATCTACAGCACCAGAGGGTCACACTGGGTGCCAGTCCTCTCAACAAAGAACAGAAAACTGAGGCTACAATTCATATCTACTTACCACAATTGAACAATAGAAGATTGGAAAAACGGTGCCCGGCATGATGAGTCTCAATTTCTGCTGCAAAATTCAGATGGTGGGGTCAGAATTTGGTTTGAACAACATGAAAGCATGGATCCATCGAGCCTTGTATGAACAGTTCAGGCTGGTGGTGGTGTTATGTTGTGGAGGATATTTTCTTGTCACACTTTGGACCCCTTAGTACCAAAGAAACATTGTTTAAACACCACAGCCTACCTGAGTATTGTTGCTGACCATGTCCATCCCTTTATGAACATCTGATGGCTGTTTACAGCAACAACCATGTCTTTTGATGCTACAGTTAGATACCAAACTCAAATCCTACATAGTCTTGAATATGATACCTATTGTACACAGAAGACACAGGCTGCTTGTATTTAACAAGTGTAATCTTAGAAACAGCTGTAAGAATGTAAAACATAAAAATTTATAAATGTTAAAGAGGAATAATCCAAACAGTGGTTCTGTTTGCTATTTTATTTATTTATTTTTGATGGTGGTATTCAGGAAAAACTTAGAAAATACATATGCACTCAACTTGTGGGAAGCGTAAAGATGCTGTATATAGGAAAAATATAAGAATGCTAGCCAGCTAGCAGTTTCCTACTGTCTGTTACATTTTGCAGCTTACTTAACACAGTGGTTGTTTTTAATGTTAACAATACCTTGGATATAAATTTGCATATTAAAAATATTAAATTATCAAAACTACAAAAGAATAAATTTTTCTAGGGTGTAGTGGATGTTATATATTTACTAGAATGGAGCAAATTTCTATGGATGCTACACATAACTGTTAAGGTTCAAGTAAGGTTCAAGAAATTGTACCCATTTGAGAAACAAGGTTATAAAGACACGTGAAGTATAAAAGGGACAGATTTGGCATTTAAAAGTGTGCCTTGAATATTTGCCTGATAACTGTGAACACTGTGAGACACTGCAGAAACCTAGACAGTGTATGACATCACGGGTAATTACAGTAAGTCGGTTCAGGTCCACTCAGCAGATGGAGAACAGCAGATGGAGAAATGATTGTAAACATGCAAGTGCAGTGCAGTCTGATTAGGAATGGGATTTAGGTAGTAACGAGACATCAGACGTCACAAAATATGTCTCAGCATTTTGGAAATTAGGTCTTTAAATGTGCAAAAAAATGCTGATGCATATTTACAACAAATCACTGCTGCAAATTTATTATTTTATTCCCCCTTCATACTTGAAGGTCCTTGCCAGTCATTTTGTCCTGACTGCATATTATATGTCAAGGTTGCAATAATCAGTGTCTTTACACCATCAATGCATTGTGAGCAATAAAGGTGACAATGAGAAGTATGTTGAGAAGAAGTATTTCTTTCATTTCATATATTCTGATTTCTTTTTCTTCTGTTGATTTTTTTTCCCCCTTAAATTCTTTAATATCAGCGTGTGGCCCACCTGCGGTACCTTAACTGCCCACCAGGGTGCGATGATGCACATTTTGGGAATCACTGACGCTGTCTTTTTGCTGTGCTGAAGCATTTGCCGCTTCTTATTAAATTTCTGCATGGCGTGAAAGAGGTGTGGCAGACCTCTGTCACTTTCTTAGGTTTGTGTGCTGCATCACAGTCACTACGGTAATTACTGTACAATGTTAGAGTGAAACTGCCTGAAAGGTGAGAAAAAAAATTATACAAAATTGTTAATTGTAAGACCTCACCTGTAGTGAAGGAGCTAAAATCTTTCATGAATACTGCTATGAAGCTGTTTTAGAAAAGCTCAAATCTCTAGTTTCTTTTTCATGGTGAGCTTGTACATGATTTGGTAGCCATCATCCCAGGCATAGAGCAGCTTTTCATGTGGATTGTACTTCAGACTGGAGTGAGAGCCATAGCGCTTTGGAAAGTAAACCAGCGGTGCATCTTCGTTGGTCACCATGTCATTGACATCAAACACACACTGTACTCGTGAGCGGCCAGGCTGCTTGGTATTGTAAACCACGTACAGAGTGCCGCAGATGACGAAGGCTGCTTCAGCATTCTCCCTGGGGCAGTTTGTATCCCACATCTGCTCGATATCCAGAGAGCTGGTGTCCATTTTAGCCAGAGAGATGTACCTCTCGTTCTGCCGCGTGGCGTAAATGGCCCACAGGCCTTCCTCATCCACAGCCAGGTCTATCACCGTCTCCGGGGTCAGACTGTACACAGGGATGTTGTCCTGTACTGGAAACACCGCACTGTCAGTCAGAGAGTTATTCTGCAGGTCGTGTTTAACCACCTTTAGCTCGTCAGCCTGATTCATGTAATACACATAGTTGTTGTAGACCACGTGGCCCATTCCAGTCCAGCCAGATGCCAGCATGAGCGTACTGGACAGAGACATGCCCGGTGAGCGGGTGAAGTCTTGTACCGAGGCAAAGGTGTGGATGATGTTGTCTTCTGTCCCGTTAAAAATGTAGACCTTCCCAGAGGCCCTGCCTGTGTCTTTAGTCCAGGTGCCCTTTTGCCCTCCAACTCTCTTCAAGATCTTCATGGCTTTTATGCTGGAGATCATGTCGCTGCAGTCTGAAACACAGAGCAGGACACGTTGTGTGGATGTTAAGTAACTTGTTTATACAAAATATTACTACAATCCAAGAAATATGACATGGTTCAAAAGCACTATCATTACTAAAGTAATGCTGTATGCGGTGCACAGTCCTGGTGCCATAAAAAAATCACAAGCTTTACAAATGTGAGTCTGTCTGCTATTAAAAACAGTCTGCATCATTTCCTCCAGCTTTATACAGACTGCTTAAAGCTACTGTGCCAAGCTATTTTTAGAGCATTCTTTAAAAAAAAACTTAACTGCCTCTAAAACACTTCCAAACACATTAAAGGATTTTGTAAGAATAAAAAAGGATCAATGTAACATGACATTAAACTGATTAGAAATTATTACTACAGTAATGATTGCTACTTTTATTATTTTTAATAGTAGAATATGTACACACACACACACACACACACACACACACACACACACACACACACACACACATACACGGGTGCGCCCACCAATTCTCTTACACACACACTGAAACAATGACATTTCAGGGGTTAATTGCCTGTTCAAATGCCTGACGTGCGAAGTCATTTGTCAACATTAGCTTTCTAAAAGGGACCGTTTGCTGATATGCAGGCAAGTGGCATTTTACACAGGCAGTGTCATTCATTATTAATAGCTGTCATGGAAATATGGACAGAGGGAGGGAGGGAGGGGATAAAGAGAGTGCAGGGAGATAGAGAGAGAGGCAGTATCATAAATCAATCATGACATCAGGAGCTCCACAAAATCCAAAACCTGCTTGTGGAATTAAATTATTACTGGTTACAACATTTTATAGAATATTAATGGTGATGTCCTTGCAGGATTTTAAATATATTTAGCCATCAGGAAGTGAAAAGTAGTAGGTAATACAGGAGCCGTGGAGGCACTAGGCAGATTAAATTAACTCCCACCTGATTAAATGGACCCCCTGTCTATGAGAGGAGTGTGATCGTGGATGTGAAGCTAACCAACGAATATCGAGAAATTCCTGTTTAAAGAGATGATCACTGGAGCACAAGTGAAGGGCGGATGGGTGACTGGTTCAGGATGGAAACCACGAGGTGTCAACTCTGATGTCTTGTTGTCGGTCAATTAGGTTTCTCTCCCCTCTTCTCTAATGGGTTTGTGTATCCTTCCTGATGGAAAGCTAATAGGAGACACACCTAGCAGCTGGCTTCACCAGACCAACACAACTATCATTCACGGCACGCACTCTTATATGCACTTTGACAGGAAACAGTTTGGCAGCTCATTGGGTAAACTCGTGGTTAAATTACAATGTGACCTACTGTAACATCTCTGTCATCTACACACATCACCCTGCATCACATGGTATCTATTGTAAAAGTGAAACTATTAAGAACAAAATAATGCGACTACAGAAAATACATGATGGCATCACAATACTGTATTTTATGCATACTTCAAGTCTTGTTGATATAAATTACTTGCTTTTGTTGTGAAATTAAATCAAATTCTTCTATAAGGTGTTGTAGCTGCATCGGCACTAAAAATGGGTCATTTTAGCCTATTGGTAAGTGGTTTCTAGGCAATATGATGATATTATATCTGATACAGAAAAAACCCTCAGGGGTCGCAGATGTACATGTGTGCCAATTTTAGTTGCTCACTTCCTGGTCGTGTAAGAGGACTTCATTGGCACATCCCAAAGGTGCTCCATTGGATTGAGATCTGGTGACTGTGGAGGCCATCAGAGTACAGGGAACTCCCTGCCATGTTCAAGAAACCAGTTTGAGATGATTTGAGCTTTGTGACATGGCGTGTTAGCCCGCTGGAAGCAGAATAATAAGAAGATTGGTACAATGTAGTCATAATACACAGGTAGACTGGTATTTAAATGATCAGCCACCATCAGCAGCCTGATGGATCCAAGACACACCCACGCTTTCATATTATTCACAGCAAATTCTGACTTTACCATCTGAATGTTGCAGCATAAATTGAGACTCAGTCATACACCTTTCCAATTTTCTATTGTCACTGTTTGGTGAGCCCGTCCGAATTGTGGCTTCGGTTTCCTGTTCTTAGCTGACAGAAGTGACACCTGATATGGTTTTCTGCTGTTGTAGGCCATCTGCTTCCAGGAACAGCATGTTGTGCATTCACAGATGCTCTTCTGCCTACCTTGGCTGTAACGACTAGTTATTTGAGTTACTCTTGCCTTCCTATCAGCTTGGACCAGTCTGGCCATCAGAACTGCCGCTCACTGGATATTTTCTCATGATCAAATCATTCTCTGTAAACCCTAGAGATGGTTGTGTAGGAATATCCCAGTAGAGCAGCAGCTTCTGAAATACCTTGGTCAGCCCGTCAGGCACCAATAACCATGCCATGTTCAAACTTCAACAGGCTGTCTTAGCCATGTCTGCATGCCTAAATGCACTCATTTGCTGCCATGCAATTGACTGAGTGGAGGTTTGTGTTACTGAGCAGTTGAACAGATATACCTAATAAAGTGGCTGGTGAGTGTGCATTATTGAACATCATCCCTCTTCTTGCATACAAACCTTATAAAAGCATATGATAACAGATTTTTCACCATATCATTGCAGCACTGAAGAAGTGTCTGGTATCAGCTTGCAGCTTCCAGCTGCCACTGAAAATCATTTATAGCCAAATGAAAATCACTTGTGACTTCTGGACTGGTAGGGTGCACACAAGAGGGGTCACCAAGACCTATTGTAACAGATCTTCAGAAGTCCTCTGCAAAAAACAATTACTCTCTGAGTCAAAAGTATGACAGTCAGCTTGGAGTTTGCCAACCTGCAGCTCAGCCACTATAAAAGTATGAGAGAAAAGTATGTCTTCTGGCAGAACTCTATACATGTAACCAGGCACAGCTCATCCCCTGGAAATACAGTCCTAACAGTGAAGCGCGGTGATGACAACTACAGGTCATCATGAAGATTATAGGATAGAAATGTGGTAAAACAGGGAGCGGTCCTATTTGAGCCAAGAAAACTCCAGAGTTCACAAGACTAGTTGCTGACTGTGTTTAAGCATCCCAATCAAAGCACGGACATAGTTAGTTTTTTTTTTTACAATAACTCTGCCACATTTATTCAGAGCTGAAGATACATTTACCAAAAACAGCTCATACATGCAGGAAAACATTACAGTTAAGCTAAAAAGATTGCCAGTCTAACACAGGGCTAACCCAACGAGACGCACATTCACACCTACAGCCAATTTAGAAATGCTAGTTAACCTGAATGTCTTTGGATGGTGGGAGGAAGCTGGAGTATCTGGAATATCTGGAGAGAACCCACACAAGCGAGGGCTCCGGCCGGCAGCTGTAAGATGACAATGCTAACCCACACTCCACCGTACTGCATGTAACTCAGTGAAAACATTTTGACACCTAAGTGAGAAGTTTAATTCAAATTGCGTGAACTGGGTTAGTAAAAATATTTAGATCTAACTTGCCATAATGATGCAGGACTGACAGTGCGTTCCTCATGAAGAGATAACTGAAGGTATTTTCTATAAAAATTAATTCTCCTTTGATGCAAATTTCAAGAGTAAAAGGTTTTGTACTTTGTAAATCCAAAGAGCAAAAACACTGACAAGGGGAAAAATATTTTTCGAGGGGGTCGGGACTGACAGTCACACCTGCCAAAATCAAATGACCAAAACTCACAGCACTCTGCTGTTGAGCACAAATGGTTAGATGAAGCCTTTCTAATTCTGGACACAAGCGTGATCAATACAGCCTCAATACAACCTCAACACAGCCTGCAATAGCCACAAAGGTCAAAATCAAAGATGTTTTAAGTACTGAAGTACTAAAATATCTCAAACCCGACTCAGCATATGAATGTTAAACTGTATGTACAGTACAGTATTCTGCAGAGAGAAAGACAAATATCCATAAGACTGACTGCCCTTAAACAAAAGGTCACTCACAAAAGGCATCTTTTAAAGATGGTTGCATTCTTTTGACAAGAAGGTCTTCTGTTATAATTCACAATGGAGCAAAGCCCGAAAATATGATTCCCTGAACTCATATGTTTCATATATTGCACTTTCCAACTGCTGAAAATTGAAGAAAAATGTAACTTTCCTTTGTTGTCTGGGGAACTAGGAAAACAGCAATTATTAATAGGTGTGATTACTTTCTGCACACAGACCCCACACTTCAGAAGATCACATGTGAAATAACCATCACTTTCCTTCCCTTATTTTTTATATACTTTCTCACATCTCTGGTTAGAGTCCTGTTGCCCACCATCTGTCCTTCCATTTTGGGAAAGGCCAGCCAGTGTACTTCTGTGAATAAATTGGATCCTAACAGCACATAACAGTAACACGCAACACGATGGAAAGGGAAAGAGGCAGACTGTGAGGATGGAGGGGGGAGAAACAATACCAGTGCTGGGAGTGTTAGGAGATGAAGAAAGGATGTGAAAACATGAGACCAGCAGGAGGAGTAAGAGTGAGAGAGAGGACAGGAAGGAGAGAAAACGAGTGTGTGTGTGTGTGTGTGTGTGTGTGTGTGTGTGTGTGTGTGTGTGTGTGTGTGTGTGTGTGTGTGTGTGTTGGGAGGGGGGGGCTTTTTGGTCTCAGTTGTAATGCATTATGTATCAGAAATGGTCAGACCAGCAGGAAAAAGCATATGAGGTAGTGTATTCTCACATGGTCCGGCTTGTGAGTGTGTATGTCTGTGTGCACTTGTGAGTCTGTGTTTGTGAAGCCAAATTTGAGATTCAAACCCCGGGATGGAGGAGTCGCTTTGAGACATGCACCAAAGGGCTTTGTAAAAGTTAAGATGTGTAAGGTTAGGCTTAGAAAGGGAATACGAATGGCTCTCTTTCCAAAGAAGAAAGTACAAATGTGCATTTGTATGTGCAAACAAAGTGGATTTTACATAAAGCATTTAGCATTAGTTTGCACCGGTTCATACATAGCAAATTGGCCATATTGTTTTTATAGAATTTGATAATATTTAATAACAATAGTGTGAAATAATCACCTATTTATAACAATACCTTACATTGTCATACAGGATTAAACTAATTAGTTCCTTTCAGAATAATCCAGGCATTTTTCTGTAAACTGATGTTCTGAAACCACTGTACACTAAAGTAGTGACTAAAAGTCAACAATTTTTACATTCAGTGTATCCCCTAAAGGGGCAACTAGTTACTAGGGCTATAATTTGTTGGACAGACATAGATTTGTAGAGTTGCTCTGTCAACCACCACAGTGGATTAAATAATCAAAATGTGACTGATGTGCAGACATTCAACTTTAATTCAAGGAGATTAAAAAAATTCAAGCATTACCTGTCTGGGAATTACATTTCCACAGCTGCCCATTTTAAAAGGCTCAAAAACAACTGGACAAACTAGCATAAATTTGAAATATAAGGATTATTTTAATACTGTGATTAAAATCCTTTGCAGTCAGTTAATGTCTGAAGTCTGTAATCCGTGGACATCGCCAGTGTTTCTTGCCTTGAAATGCTTTGCACTGGACCTCATATTTAAAGTTACTTTGAAAAGCTATTAAATACAAATTCAGCACTTTGCACCAGCTTCAGATATTATGTCTTGTTCATTTGTCCTCACCTGGCCATTAACAGTTAATGCAGCACTTGTTGAACCCTTAGATTAAAGCTGAAAGTCTTGACCGTTCCATTTAAAATCCACTTTGGCGATGTACAGAGGCAAAACTACAGAAACTGCACAACTACAAACTACACAATCTTTCTCACAGTTTAAAGATGTGGCTAAAAGATGCTGGTTTAGCTGACTGGGGTGAGAAGACTACCCCATAAGATGAGAGGAGTGGATTCAACTGCACCCCAGGCTCTTCCTCCTGCATTCTCTCCCAGCTTCCCTGTCAACTCTCAACTGTCCTGTCATAATAGAGGCTAAAAAAACCTATGAACAAAATGCTACTGACAAGCACTGAAATTCAGAACAAAGGCATAGAGCAGGTGAGATGAGAAAGAGGATGACAGAAAACCTTTTGTTAAAACAACAGGCGAGTCAAAGATAAAAGAGACGTTACACTATAATCTGCTCCCACCATCCCAATCCTTTCCACCTTAAGTGTAGCAGCAGAGTTTTTTTCTACATCAACTTGATCAATTCAAAAGACAGGTTTGTAGAATTGGATATGAGGACATAATATCTCCTAACGGAGGGGTCGGTTTGACTCTACACTCTGGGGCATTAAGTGTACCGAATCATTATGCCCTCTCAAATACGAAATCAAGACAGAGACAGGCACATACATTGAAGCCCTTTATGCAAAAAAATTGGCTTTAACTTAATTAAGGCTGTTGTTCAAATCTGTTCACTGCAACGGCAATTACAGTGATTTGTTGTTTAATATACTGCCCACTGGCCTGTGGTTCTTGCAGTAAATCTCATTTGATAAAAATGTGTCAACTCAATTTCCCCAAGATGACAAATGATTCATGCGTTGTCCATAAAGAAGGATGCAATCTGATTGAGTTGCCCTTGAAATAACAAAATGAGGAGAACAAAATGCACGAAGAAGAAAATCCAATTTTCAAAATCGAAAGCTGGACGGACGAGGTTTTATTGAAGCGTATGTCTCTGAAAACCGCAGCTTGGGAAACCAACCCTGTGTGACAGTCAGCGTTTCAGGCAGAACAAGCAACTTCTATAACTGTGTGGTAGAAAACGTAAAGTCAACACCGCACAAACGCGATCAGCAAACATGAGACGGAGCGATGATTCAAAGAAGGCCGGCTCTAATCAGAAACATCCACCTCCTCATTACTGACTTCAGATTGTTGACGGCATCAAAGTAGCTTCTCACATTGCCTAGTTAGGGAGCAAGCGAGCATTGCCCAATGCAATCTCAGCACAGAGAAAACAGACATAAACAAATTACAGCAAAGGCAGTTTTAAGAGACAGACAAAAAAGATGAAAGCAAGTGTGGCCCCCTCTACACATCAACCCACTCCATCAGGAGGAAGCTGCTCGAGGAAGACTTATAAAAAGGGACAATAAGCCCATCAAAGGCTTAAAGTCTCCCTCTTTCTCCTGAGAACAGAAAGGTTACAGCCATCGAACACACACAAACTCTTTCCATATCACCTTTGATGTTAAGGATGCACCTGGAGACATCACCAAAAATGGGACAGCCATTCTCACTGGAGCATGAATGCTACACATCTGGAAACATGTCACAGCCCCAGTCACACAGAAAAATGCTAAAAGTCAACAAAATGAACTGCACACTTCTTTAATAGAAGGTTTGTAGATGGGTCCAGGCTGCCTGTAAAGCACTGAGTTTATGCATCCATATAAGCACAAAGAGTGCACAGTTCCCTTTAAGACCCTCCTGTTGCCGGCATTTTTTTTTTTTTTTTGCTTGGGTTGCCTTGGGGGGGAAATTTTTAAAAGTGAAGAG
>VOQJ01017245.1:0-12059 GCA_015052665.1 Apistogramma diplotaenia | reverse complement strand
GAAACGGCCAATTAATTAAGTTAAAATGCACTCGTGATCACATCGACACGCCAAACGGGAGAGCGGGGGGGGGGGGGGGATGTATGGCTGACTACACCAACAAAGAAGTGAGTAAAAGGAGGGAATGAGGGAGGGGTGTTTACCTCTAATGTCATCTGGGGGACTGCAGGGGTATAGGTGGATGGGATGCCAGCTGGCACTGTGCCCAGATCTGTAATTAGCTGTTAATTAGGTAAATTTTCAAAGCTGGTTGATTGATTAATGAAGTGCCTCTGCCCTTGTCCTCCCTCATCTCAGCCCACACCCCCTCCAATCTCCTGAGGGAATGTGGGGGAGCATTAAACAATGCTCATAGGGCATGGCAGCCAAACAAAAGCCAGAGTAAAAAAAAAAAAAAATCTGCATAACCAGAAGCTGATAAACTGTGAGCAAAGAATGAGAAAAGAACAAAGACAATCAGACAGGAAAAGCAGATGCAGAGACGAGATGATTGCAGAGAAGGAAAAAAAAAAGATGCCTTTAGATCACCTCAAGTTCTAAGTGACACAAATGGACAAGCAGGCACACACACATTAGTCGGCTGCGCGTGTTTCCAAGTCTGTGTCGGCTCTCGCGGTTTGGTAATCACACTGAGACGCACACAAGCTACCCGCGCACTCCTGCCCACGCTCTTTGCAGAGACTCAGCACAGAGAAATATGATGTCATGTCTCCACACTCACTAGTGTGTGTGGGCTGTATTTGTTTCCCACTCTCTTTTTAAGCAGTGTTAGAGGAAACAAGAATCCCTTAGCAAACAGATGGGCTGGTTTCCTGGTGAGGCTGTTTGACTGTGTACATGTGCGCTGTTTGTAAGGTTGTGTGTTCCTGTTGAAAGTTTGTTGTTCATTACACAGCAGCAAAATGTCTCCCTAATTAGAAACTTGCTGTAATTTAAAAACCAGGATGACAAAGACTGCCCTTTCCTTTCAAAAAATTAAGTACTTTACTCAACACTGTACCATCCATCGTGGCCTGTGTCTGCCCCGGTAGGACATACCCAGAGCACTGCACTCAGGAGGCATCCTAGTTAGATACCTGAGCCACCTCAACTGGCTCATTTCAATGTGGAGGGGCAGCAGCCCTACTCTGACCCCCCCCCCCAAAAAAGACTCCACTCCTCATCCCATCTTGAAGGGAGAGGCCAGCCAGCCTTCAAAGGAAGCTTATTTCTGCTGTTTGTATCCATAATGAAGTTCTTTCGGTCACCATCCAAAGCTCGTGATGGCTTCCCTTTCACACTCAGCTCCTTCTTCACCACGACTGATCGGTACAGCATCCGCAAAACAGCAGATGCAGCTCTAATCTGTCATAAATCTCCCACTCCCTTTTCCTGTCACCCGTGAACAAGACCCTGAGATACCTAAACTCCTCTACCTTAGGCAGACTCGTCCCTGAGCTGAAGTGGGCACTCCATCCTTTTCCAGATAAGAGCCATGGGCTCAGACTTGCTAATTCTCAGGCCAGTTGCTTCACACTCAGCTACGAATTGTTCCACTGTGAGCTGGAGGCTGCCACCTGACAGGACCACATCATCCACAGAAAGCAAAGATGAGATTCTGATGCCACAAAGGCAGAAGCCTTCCAACACTCGGTTACGCCTAGAAATTCTGTCCCCAAAAAAAAAATTATGAACAGAAATGGTGACAAAGGGTGGAGTCCAACACGCATGGGAAACGAGTCTGACTTATTGCCGGCAATACGGACTAAGCTCTTGCTGCGGTTGTACAGGGGCCTGAATGGCTCGCAACAGCAGTCCAGACACCCCGTAGTCCCACAGCACTCCCCACAAGATACCCCAAGGGACATGGTTGAATGCTTTCTCCATATCCACAAAGCACATGTAGACTGGTTGGGAAAACTCCCACACACACTCAAATATCCTCAAGCGGATAAAGAGCTGGTCCAGCTTTCCACGACCAGGACAAAAACTGCATTGTTCCTCTTGAGTCTGAGGTTTGACTTATTGATGGACCCTCCTCTTCAGCACCCTGGTATAGACATTTACCGGGGAGGCTGAGGAATGTGATCCTCTGATTGTTGGAGCACAACCATCTTAAAGATGGGGAAACACCACTCGAGTCTGCCAATCCAGTGGCACTGCACCCAACTGCCACGCGACATTGCAGAGGTGTGTCAACTAAGATAGCCCTACAACATCCAGAGCCTTCATGAACTCAGGGAGAATCTCATCCACCCCGGGGGTCCTGCAAACAAGGAGTTGTTTAACCACTTCAGTGACCTCACCCTCAGAGATGGGCGAATCATCCCCCTCATTTCCAGACTCTTTGCTTCCACTACAAAGGCATGTCAGTGGGTTCAGGAGGTCTTCGAAGTATTGCTTCCACCCCTCGATAATAGTCTCTTCACATTTCATGAAGGAGCATCTTTTCTCTGCAAATTTAATATGAGTAATTTACACACAAAATATCTGCTGAACTCATGAAAACAGTGCACTGAAAATGCCACTTCCACTTCACTTCAGGACACACTGAATTAAGTATTTTCACTTTTTACTGTAATTATGGCTGCTAATAGTATTTCACATTGATTGTGCAATTGAAATACTTGTGTATGTATATCACCAAACAGCCCACGCCTGTGTATGTTGAGGCTAGTAGTTGTAATGCAGGGATCTAGCTATCAGTTGACCACCCAGTGCTGTGCCAGGCTGAGGTACTGCTGCATCGGGCAGCGAATTCCAGCTGTTAGTTATCCGAATGGATTGCTATCACCACAGACTGCAAGCAGGCAGCACCATCGGCAACTAGCAAGCAGTCACAATTGTATATTGCCGATATTGTCACAATTACTGATTTTCAGCTGCAGAAATGCTACCCTCTCATCTCCAGACAGCTGACAACCAGCCTGGTTATAAGCTAACAGTATACCTGCTAATGTTAGGCTTAAGTGTCCTAAACATCACACTTTCCCTTTGATAAACATCGGATTGCATTCTTACATCATATGAGAGTTTATTCGCTCTGAGTCTGAATTGTTAGCGACATTAGATCCACCTTGAAGAAAGTTTCAGTAACAGTAGCTAACAGCGGCAAAACAAGCAATTACCAATGGAAATGTTCTTTAGATCAACAACTCACCTTAATATCGCTGTCATCAGACAGAAGTGAACTTCACTGACTCATTGACTCATATTAGCTGTTAATAATTTTTTATATTGGCTCTTGGCTGAATTCAACTGACTGCAATCTGTAATACGTTTAGCGGTAATATTTTACACATTGTACCTTTAAGTCAGGCTTTTCCTCTGCTGCTTCAGATTGAATGGTATTAAGTTCACAAAAAATCTTTTGAGATTGAACACCTTTGCTGAGAGTGTTTATTATGAGTCACTTGTTGCTTCGAACTGTCTTATCTTTTTCAGTGTGAAGCTATTTTTTTGACGGAGTAATGCTGGACAAGCAGTGTTGAACCTTTGCCCTCGCTACTGCCTTGTCTTGCCTCCTCATGCACCTCCGCTCAGAGCACGCTGCACTCTTAACTCCTTTTTTTTTCCTTTCCTCTCTGTCTCATCAGCACTCTTTCTGTATCTGTCTGTATCTTCGTCTGGTGTCATCCACATTGTGTCATTCTCCTGTGGCCCCTGTGCTCTCTGAAGGACAGAAATACATCAGCATAAGGCCAGGGTGCCATATTATATCTGTGTGTGTTTGTGCATGTATGTTCGTGTGGGTGTTCATGCAAGTTCACGTAGGCTCGAAGGACCTTGCAACTGGCCTGTAGGGGAGGGGGAGGTTCAAACATATTTCAGTATCATAGTTCCATGAAATATGCATAAACACACACACACACACACACACACACACACAGGGTAGATGTTGCAGCACTGTGGTTTTTCCTTTTTTATTTCTTCCGGCACTGGGAAAGTGAGTTTAGATTCAGACTTACTTTCCCAGTACCTCCCAGAATTTAAGCCTCGTTGCATCAGTGTCAAGCTGATATTGCAGTTGTACTGCTCTTTGAGGTAGTTGTGGACCCCTTTGAAACAAGACGTTACATCTCAAGGGGTTTATCCAGATACAATAAATTTTAAGAACTTGTACTTCAATTGAATATTTCCATTTTATGCAACTTTTTAACTTAGCTACTTGCACCACTGTATGTGACACATGGGCTCACAGCTATCTGACTATATATATATATATATATATATATATATATACATTACATTTGAGCATCTACAGTATACTGTATACAGTATGTGCTGATATGATTGCTGAAGTGGATCCCCGTGATTCACCGCAGAGTGTGGCCCTCTGGGATGGTTTGGTGAGGTTCATTCAGACACACAAACCAATGATCAAAGCCAAAGTATTGAGATGAGAATGGAGATAAAATGCTTCGGCGCTTTGCCTCTGCATAGAAAAGTATACTGCTCGTGGGCTGCCTGATGAAATGGTTTAAGAGATGGATAGTTAAGAGGAGACCAGGACTGCAAGGAGAGGCATGAAAAAGCACTGAGTTCACTGTGAACTGCTGCTTGTCTGCCAGCTATGTTTGTGGACATTGATCTCCTCGTGCTTCTGTGACATGTTTGCACCTCTTCCCCCTTCCTTTTGTTCGGCCCAGGCGGAGGGAAAGTGTTACTGTAAGCATTTCTGCAGGCTGCGTGGGAGATCATTCGCTCATCTCTCACCACCAAGAATCCCACAAAGCGAAGTGACGGCTTCATCTACGTATGCCTCCACCTCTACCCCGCTTAATCCCTTTTTCCCACCCCGACTATATGACATCCCACCCTTTCCTTCCCACTGCATTTCCATGCACAGTCACACATACACAAATGCACCCCCATGCCCTCCCCCCGCCTTGCACACACACACACACACACACACGCACGCACACCTCTTGCGTTTCTCCTGGCAAAATTCTAACAAATGTTTTATTGGTGTCAGTTGGTGTCTCATTTGAAATGAATTTATACACCTCTGCTCCAGCGTCGACATCGATCGGGCTTAACTCATTTAATCGCCATGACATTTGCCTATTAGCTTATTTACTGTCAAAACAGGCCTGGGCTCAGCTGGTTTCCTGAGAGACACCAACTCTTGCATTTGTATCAGTTAGAGAAGAAAATGTGATTGCTTGTGCAAAATACAAACTCAAGAAGAATATTCAGCCCTGAAGTACACACAGATATGGACTCAGACTGAACTTGATACTCTTCATCTACAGTTAGGTCCATAATTTGTTGGACGTAGGCATAATTTTTGTTGTTTCGCCTCTCTACACCACCACGGTGGATTTTAAATCAATCTGTATGTGACTGAAGTGCAGACTTTCAGTTTGAATTGCAGCTTAAAAGTAAATGCACTAACTTACATCACTGTAAATGTAAAGATTGTTTAAAATACTTGGAGTCAATGACTGCCTGAAGTCTGGAACCTATGGATATCATTACATGCTTCCTCCCTTCAGCTGCTTTGCTAGGCCATTATTGTAGCCACCTTCTGTGAGCCATTGCAGTGCAATCAATTAATGCACATGCAGTAGTCTTTGAACCTGTCTGTAGTTGTTCTGGCTTTTACATGGGCTGTGCACACTTGTAAATGGTGTGCATAGCCCCATCATACACAAGAATGAGCTCATAAATGATGCTGCAAAAAAGCCAATGATTGTGTGAATGCCCAGTGGGAAGGTATCTAAAAGATTCATCTTGGCTGTGTGACAGAGAGGTAAAATGAATCGAGGAGAACGCTAATGTCTCCAAAAGGTAGCGAGAGAAGGATGGATGACTGAAAACTCCCAAAGGATTAAGCATTAGACGGTAGATAAGATGTGGTGGATTTTCGAGTGATTATGACGATAATAACTCTATCTTTGAAGCCTGTATGGGTCTACATTTGTGTGGGTGTGAGATCAAGTGTGTGCGCGCGTGCAGGTATGCCAGTCAAAATGTCTGAATCCTTCTTTGTCACAGTTTCTGTCTGCGTCTTGATACGAGATAAATGCTAACTCTTACATCTGTGGACCTGGAGAAATACACTCACTCTCATGCTCACGTCGGCTCGCGTACAGCAATATAAACACACCAACGGTCTTCAGTGGCACATTAGAACCCTTCCAAAACAAATCAATGAAAGCCGTTACACAAATGAGGAACAGCAGACAGCAAAATAGAAGCTGATGCAGAAGCAGGAGAAAAACACAAAGAATCAGGAGGGAAAAGGGAGTCCTCTCTTTTTATTTTTACATTCACTGTTTCTTCTTTTTCTTTTTTTGTGAGCACATGGTCTTGAATTGCTTGATTGGGTATTTACAGCAGGCTGTGTGCAGCATTTAGATGAGAGCAATGGTTTACAGCTGGTGTATAGTGATTTGATTAGATGCTGTAGCTTGCTGCAAACACCCCACAAGCTTCTAATTGGTTATTTATCTAGAAAACATGGCATTTAGCTGACATTACTTAAACTAAACAAGCATATAGTGGCGTGCATGCTCACATATAGTCACATACAGACAGGGATGTGATGCGCACATATATATACATGCATAGATACACGGGCTATAGCACAACATAAATCTGCTGGAAGCATCTCCCAACCATCTGCAGCAGTAATAACAACCTGGTACCTAAGGCTATATGCTGCACTGTTCATTTCAGCACTCTTCCCTTTGCACTCACACCTTCTCTCCAATCACCCGCCCCATGCAAGTCCCAGTTTTTCATGCATTCTTCCCCTCTCTTTCACTTTTTCTCTCTTTCTCTTACACGAGGTTTGTCCTCCTCTTTGTCCCACTCTTTAGCCTATAACATACTCAGATGGGCTCAGCCTTCAAGGCCAATGACTCTTCCATAATGAGATCCCCAGAGGAGAGCGAGGTAGTGTAAAGAGCATCGGGGGCAGCAAATGGGAGGGGAAGAGCTCTGGTTTGATCTCCTTTTTGACCTGCACAAACAAACAGTACTGCCTCTAACTCAATCTCTCACTACCACTCTTCCCTCTCTGTTTCCCCTAACCCACCATTTACTTGCTCCACTCCCCTCTGCTCCTGAGCTATCCGTCATTACCCGATCAGATGCATTATAATCTTCTTCTGGCAGCACTCTTGCTGTGTTTGCAACGCTCTGCATGTTGAGAGAGGTTGAGGGAGAAGTGACGAGGGATTGTCCTTACAATCAGACCTTTACAAAAACAAATGAAGCTTCTACAAAACACTTCTGCACCCATGTTTTGGAGTTTGCCAGAACTGAGATTGATTTTCTGCTTTTTATAATAATCTCTTTCCTGTTATGTTTGCTAAAAACTACCCACAGTCCTAATTTCATTAACCATAAAGAAGCCAAGTAGAGAGGAGTGATGTGACGGTGAGTGACTCTTAAACTAGACGTTCTCTGGGCTGTGGCAGCTAGCTGCTGCTTGTCTCATTAGTGAGTGTGCTAACAGAGAAGCAAGCTGCTCCTCCCTCCTCTGATAGTGTATTAACAGTTTAAGTGGGAGTTCAATAAAAGGGACTCTTAATGAAACGCTCTCTGGCCATTTAAGGTGATATTGTCTTTGGCAATTGTGTAGTGATCCATGCAACCTGAATTAGTTTAAGTGTAAAATGTATCATTTATTTCTATGTTGCCAAAGTTGAACACAAATTGCAGGAGATTTTTGTGAAGCACCCCTCTGACGCATCTGTTCACAGGCTGCTCTTTCTCGCTTCAGGGGCTCAGTCGAATTCTCTGTCGATGTTTCCCGGACGAGAGCGCACGTATTGAACAATCTGAGATTTAGGCTAGCTTCTGCAAGGTTAACGGTTAGCCATTCATCCAATATTAAAACACGCACACCAAACATGACCATAACAACGCACAATATCATGGAAATGTGGCTAGGTGTGTTAAGGATGCCGGTGTGGGCTCAGGAGACGTCCTCTGGGTGAGTTTCTGACACAGACTCTACAGCATCACAAACAAAAAGCAGCACATTAAAGAAGTCAACTATGTAATATTTTTCTGGATCAAATGCATTTTCTTTCATGCGCTACATGTGTACAAGCTGATAAACATAAACTTTTAATGTTGTCAAGGTGTGAGGGAGCTGTCGGTGTGTCTGGGATCTTCTCAGCCCACAGCCTTTGCTTTGAGGTTTTGCATTTGTCTAGAATAGACTGTTAAATCTTTGAAGCTACTGTGAAGGTGCTTCTATTTGCATGAACATTTATGCGAGTAGGCATGTGCCCATGTGTGGACAGGACGGTTGCTTACACGTGCATGTGCATGTCTATGATGTGCACTCGCATGCAGAGCACCTATCTAGTTTCCCCTCTAGCAGTTTAACTATGGACCAAATGTGTCCTCACATTCTTCTTGCGTCACCATGGTAACAAGGAACTTGCACAGGATGTCCTTATTTACTTATGCAAATGACTTCTTGCAGCCCTCCATCCTGTCAATCAAGATACTAAGCATATTAGAAAAAAAGTAGTTACAAAGGTGAGAACCTGCAGACCTTTCTACAGAGTTATGTGACTTTCACTTCGCTCCAGTTTGTCCAAATCACTGCCAAGTACTCTCTGTATGTATAAATTTTAACGGAGTTTTAACGGACCCTTATAATCCATCCTGTTCTTTGTTCTGTTTTGCTAATGCTGTTTCTCAATGCTACGTACGTGTTAGCTCTGTGTGCCAGTTTCACACCGATTCACTTGCATTTCATTTTGTTCTCATTTGTTTGTTCATATGAACTTAACAGAAATGTTTTATCCGTGCCTGGCATGGGCTCGAAAAAGTTGCTTATGTATATTTTCCAATACTTTGCACAAGCTACCAAATATTCTTTTGTTGTCTTACTCCTTTTTTGTCTGGCTTTAGCCTTCTCCCTCATTGAGCTTTCTCTTGTTTATTCTATTCTTCTTGCGGCTGGGGAAGCTCTTCTTCCCGCTTCTTCATCTTTCTGCTTTATTCTTCCATCTGCCTTTTGGTCACTGACCCCCTCTTTCTCAAAAATAAGAGAAAAGAGAGTCATTCTGACTTTTTTTAAATGATAGCAATTATTTCTTTGTATTTCATCATCTGAAATAATTGGATTTCTTGAGAATTTCATTAATAATATTTATACTTTTTTATAAAAAATTCTGTACTTTATTCAAGTAGAGGTTACTAGAATAAGATACTTCGATTCCATCTGGGTTGAGGGTCATGATTTCCTAATAAGATGACAGCCTGTCCTTTTGGGTTTGGGAATGAAGCGCTGCTCCAAATGAAGGAATTCGAGGATGTCTTTGGCCAAGTGAGGCAGACACTGTATGTAAGCCTGGCGCTCTGAAGCGGTCAGCTAATTTTAGATTGGGCAGAATTGCCGGATCACTTAGTGTCCAGTTGAGTGGGGTCGCAGCATGTGATTTATCACCTCAGTGGTCAACAATCAGACGCTCAGATTAAAAGATGGATTTGCGGTGTGTCTGAAATGTTAATTGGCCGACTGTCAGCTTGAGCAGTTCTAATTTTCCATCTTTTCAAAAGATCTCTTGTAACACTGGTCATTAGTTTTTCAGAAGTCATTAGCTTCAGAGGTAAAGTGTGCTATTGTGTAGAATCCAAATATTATTATAATGCTTTAAATCATAAATTATAAGCTTATTTCTTCACGTGTGTTCACGTAACTTCATATGATAATAATCTTTCTTCATATAACAATAAAAAAATCAATCAGGAAAAAGGTAAAGAGGAAAGATTTGCTATGAAACACATTTGATAGCACATGAGGGTTATTTCCCCTCTGTGCTGAGTTTATGTAGAGCCCAGCCTGCCAGACCAGGTCAAAAATGGCATGTTGAGGCTTGTCACTTGATCCGTGTTTGTCGAAATTTCCACAAGCAATCATATTTCGATTTTTAACAATGTAGGGCAGCAGTAGAGGAAATGCAAAAGTTATATGCTTCTCACTGGTGCAAGTCGCATCATTTCGAAAGCGTATGTGAAAGGAAATGACAAAGATTACTTGTTAAATCAGTGTTTCTAGACCTCTGCAAGTATCTCCTTACGTATCTGATCACAGTGACGCCCGGATTTCTCACTGTGTAAGCATTCCATGCCTGTCCAACAAGGATGAGTCCCTCAGGAAAACTGATATCAAGATAAACCAAGGCTTTGTACCACCTTGCAGAAGGACCTGCGGGTGGCTAGGGAGATGTGTGCTAAAGCTCGCTGCCTTGCTGACCCCAAACCAGCAGAAAATAGATCAGACTGTGAAATAACAGTATGGATTTTTTTTTAAATGGCACATGAGGAAGATCCTTGACATTTTAGGTTCTTTGACCAGATTTCTGCCACCGTTTGTTTTAAGCATATTATCGATTTGTCGAAGTGGAGCCCGCAGAAGTCGGGCACCCTCCGTGGGAAGCAGTTTCACAACGACAGGAGACACTCGGGGTCTGTAGCCACTGTGTGTGGCTAATGACTATGCATGAGTTACTGTTCAGTCAGTGTGATCTTGATGGCGAGAGAGGACGAGAGGTTTACTGTTTACAGTTTAACATTTACTGCAAGAACGAGCTCGTGTTTCTCCTCCTCCCATCATTCAGCAGATGCTGTTTCTTGTCAACAGCGAACAGAGAGACGAGCAGAATTAGTATCAAGCCCACGTTACTAAGACAATGACGGAAGAAAGAGAGTAAACAAACACTGACAGGAGGGAGACAATGGCAGCTGCTTTAAGTGAGCTGCAGAATGGCTGAAACCTGAGGTCTGTGATTTTTTTCTTTTCTTTTTTTAACAGTTGAACTTTTTATTTTCTGCCCCGACTTCAACCCAATCGAAAACCTTTGGAATGCATTAGAGACTGAGAGCCAGGATTCTTGTCCAACATCAGTGATTGAGCCTTATGTATTAAGAATGCGGTGTCACAAGTGTGTGTGAAGTTTATTTTTATTCAACTTTTAAAGTGAGCAATTTCTCTTCACATTATATTATTTATTCCTTTAATTGGGGCAGCGGTAAGTCTTTATAATAAATCCATTTAAAATAAAGTCAGAGGAAGAATTGTAACGTTAATTACTTCTCGTGAAGTCTCGATATCTTACATCTCTTCTCTCACACTATTCTCCTGTCTGGATTGGTGTGGGAGTCATTTTCTTTTGGCTGCACTGTTTTCTTTTTTTAAATCAATAAACAGATTTCATTGCAAAACACATTTTTGTTTGTAAAAGTGACGTCTTCACTGACAAAGTGAAACATTTGAAAGCACGAGGAAATGCTTTCCTAGACTTCCCCGAAGCTTTGCAAAAATGACTAAAGATTTGCAGAAATATTACGTGAAAAGCACGAAAAGCACTATTTCACATTCTGCTTTTTGTAGCTTTCATTTCTTTTGCTCTCTTACTCTCTTTTATATATTATTCCATCGCTTTTCTTTCTCCAGATTTCAGCCAAAACGTACGAGACCCTATTAAATCATTTCTGGTGCCTCGTGCACCTTCCACAGTGGCACTGCTGGACAAGGTCAGAATATTGATATATGGGGCACACGTGTACTTGTGCCAGACGTAGTTTTGCAGGGTTTGCAGCTCAGGAGACGTGAGGGGGAGCAGATCTGTGATCGTGTGCTGAAACAGAGTCTGGAATTCAACGCAAGCAAAAAGTGTTTATTAGGTCCTCATTAACCTTCAATGAGTGTGTTGTTGTTGCTGTTTTTAGATGTGCGGTCTAATAAAGCATCCGGTATCTATCTCTTAGATGTCTTTAACGTCACCTCTATATTTCCCACCGTCTGACACAGAGAGGACAAACATTGCACACCGAAGCAGAAGCCCCACAATGCTTCACCAACTTAAATGAGAATGATGCTTCGAGATAAGCTCTGAAAGCCACAGAAACATAAAAGATACAAAATTGCTTCTATAAATAGTAGCAGCCTGCACAGATCCTCAAAGTGGTGTTTATTTATTTTTTTGTTGGTTTTTTTTTTTGGGAAATATTTTTGTTCACTTTCTTGTCTTGCTTATCTTACCACAAAGACTGGAAACGGGCACCCTGGCTCTGTCAGAAAGTGTGCATGCCGAAACCTCTAA
>VOQJ01017237.1:19562-30828 GCA_015052665.1 Apistogramma diplotaenia | reverse complement strand
CCCGTGTTTTGTTTTGTTTTTTTGTTTTTTATAATTCCAAAAAAAGGGGGGGGGGGGGGGGGGGGGGGGGGGGGGGGGGGGGGGGGCGCCTCCTGACGTGACGCAAAGTTGCCCAAACTTGCAAAGGTCACCTTTGAAATCACATTGTAATGAATGCACTTGGTTGTGAAGGACTGATGTTCAGCGCTGCACCACATGATATTTTGATTAACATAAAACTGCAATGCTGCCTCTTCCTAACGCCTCACACCGGTGATCATCAAAGTAGTTTATTACAGCCAGCTGACATTACTGCGGTAACACAGGCAGTGCAAAACTGCTTCACGGCTATTTGTTGTTGTAAGAATGGCCGATGTGTTAAAATGGTGACTTTCATGAGAATACTTGATTATTTGTTGTCGCTAGGAAGACTAATATCTCTTTCACTGAGAGCAATTTAACCCTGAGTCTGATATAGATTGTTTATATAACCATCCTTACACAAACTGAAATTATAGGGGAAGTTAAAGTGACGAGACCCTGTGTTGATGGATTGTTTCCTTTCTTGCGTGATCTCTTCCTCTCCAGGTGTCAGACAGATGTGACTATGTTTTTGTAAATGGAAAAGAGATTAAGGGCAAGGTGAAGATGGTGGTAAACTTTACCTACAGCTACCTGAGTGCCCAGCTCGAACTGAATGTGTGGATGCCCCGGCTCCCCCTCCAGATTGAGGTGTCAGACACAGAGCTGAGCCAGATCAAAAGCTGGAGGGTTCCCATCCTGACCTCAAAAAGGTAAGAAACCAAACAAAATTCCCTTATTTTTCTGGGTGTGATTTCCAGAGGCAGTTTTTTTTAATTTGGTTCATACACATTTAAATCATATCCCTCTAAGGATTTAGAGGGATATACAGTCAGCAGGCCATTATGCAACGTACTGTAATAACTCAATGCGATCCAATCAAACAAAGAGACGGGGCTGAGTGATTAGTAGAGAGGTGAAAGCATGTTTTGTGTGATAGGGCTGACCTGTGTGTATGTTTCTGTGTTTGTATCCCAGAACTGGCTGGAACAGTGATGAAGATGACCGGAAGGGGAAGGGGTGCATGCTGCAGTTTCAGCATGCCCTTGTCAGGGTGCTAACCCATTTCATGGCAGAGCAAGAAGACCCTCGGGATCCTAAGGTCTATTTCCTGGGCTCTGACTGGCAGGTGGATGTCACGAGGTTGGTTCGGTACTTCATGAAGGTGGAGGACACTCGAGTGGCAAGGCTACAGGCAGGAAGAGTGCTGTCAGGGCGAGACTTTGGGACCACTACCATCCAGGTATTAAACTGAAATACTCTTTGGAGTAACCTTGTGACCAACCTGATATACCTTATGTCTACAGATACATACAGAGACAGTTACTACTTGTTGCCTTTTGACCAGCCCACATTTCAACAGGGACAGGGAGCGTGTAAATGCATGAAATGTGCAACCCCAAAGGCACTGGGGTTGCATTGGTGAAAAAGAGATAACAGCTAGTCAGATCATGGATTGGATTGGCTAATTTATTTTTCAAGTAGGCAACAGGCAGCCTACAAGCTGACTTTACCTGATGTTGTTGACAGGTGTTTTCTCCACTCTCTGATGCCATCTTGGCTAAGACAACTATCAAAGTTGTGGATGACAAAGTGACCATCACAGAACTGGGGGTTCAGCTGGTTACAGGCCTCTCCATGACATTACAGCTCAGTCCAGGAAGCAACAGGGCCATCTTGGCTACCACAACCACACAAGAGGTTCTACAAAATCCCAAACAGGTAAGATTCTTTATCTTTTTTATGTCTCTAAAATACATTTTAGAGTCGGAGTTCAATTGTGACTTTCCCAATTTTTTTTTGTTCTCTTAGGAAGCTTTGGTCAGTGCTTGGATACAATTCAGTGATGGCAATCAGACACCTCTTGACATTTATGATCAAGCCTTTTTCCGTGTGACAGTGACATCTCTAGATCGGGGAGTGGTGTCGGTGCAGGACACGCCACCAGTGGTGGTGGCAGAGGGAGAGGGTGAGGGAGTCTTGGTCAGAGTAGAGATGTCCATCTGTGAGGCCTGTCAGAAGTCCAAACGCAAAAGCACTTTTGCCGTGGGCAACGGCACCCTCAAGGTCAAATTTCAAGCGAACGCTCGGCGATCAGATGGAATATTCGACAGTAGCACTGTTAGCAACAAGGGAAATAACTATGGGAACGATGGGGCAGAAGTGGACAGTAAGAGGAGGCAGAGAAAACCGTCCCAGGATCCTCTGCTACGCATGCCAAACTCAGATAGAGAAGAAAGTGCCATGCAGAAGATCACAACTACCATCAAATCTACAGAAAGAACCCTGATAACCAGCGGTAGCCTCGGAGGAGTGGGTAAGACCAGTAATTCAGGAAGCCCTACCACTGTGGCTAATGTCAGCCTACTGAGCAGTCCTGGAGAGAGCAGCAAAGGATACGGGTCAGACAATATGATAGTGGAGGACATGGGCAGTGTTAGCTTCACTAGCACAGTGAAAGCTCCCAGGAATCTGGTAAACTACAACTTCCCCACTAAGGTGGAGACACCTGGGCAGGGGACGACAGAAATAGAAGTTGGTGGTGAAGAGGTTTTAGCAAACAGACCTCTAACAGATTTAGAGATTGGCATGTATGCTCTACTGGGTGTCTTTTGCCTGGCCATTCTGGTTTTTCTGGTAAACTGTGTCTCATATGTTGTTAAGTTCAGGCACAAGAAACCTCCCTCTCATGGCCAGGAACCCACAGGACACAGGCATGACTGGGTATGGCTGGGCACAGATGCTGAGCTGGTGATGAGCGTGCCAGGCAGCCCGGTCCAGCAGGACTCCCAAACTACAACTACTGTGATAGACATTGGGCCTGATAAGACCGGCTCTCTTTCCAGGAGGCCCAGTTGCCTGGCCTCTGTCACAGATTCTCCCCTCACCTGCGTAGGCACCCTTAGAGGCAAACCTATGCACGCGGAGTCCATCCACTCGCCCACCAGCAAGCGAAAGAGAGTCCAGTTCACCACCTTCTCCACACTAGAGCGCCAGCATTCACCACATCTCCCACCCAGGGAGAATGGCCACGGCATTCATTGGGTTGGAAAGGAGGACAGTTGCGGGGAGGAACCTCAAGTGCCCATCACAGAGCCCGGGGACCAGTTATAATACAAAACCTGATCAGACCTCACATGTACAGCAGATGTGGCTTTGATCACCTCAATGCCTTTGTCAACTCTGAAAACTGTCAAGAATTTGTGATTTTGGAATTGCCCTCCTCCACATTTCATTACCTATCAAGGCCTTTTACATGTACATGTACTGTATATTACTGTTAATATTGGAGAGTAGATGCGTGTGATCATGTTTCAGATGGCTGATTCTGATGGACTCCCTTTTACACAAAGCCACCTAATATTTATGCTGCATGTGGATATCTACTTCTAAATTTTTGCACTCACATGCTGATATATACAATACAGACACACTGGGAAAGTGTCCCAAATTACAAATATACCAATAATCAGTTGTAATACACAACAAAATCTGATTTCAGTAGAGTTATGGCTTTGATTAAACTAATAAGAACCAAAAGGGGTGTTTTCTATTATGCAACATAAAATATCTATTTGTAATTTTAAGTTGGTTTAATTTTTAGTCCCTTTTTTAAATTAAAACAGAATGATCTTGAATATTGCCTATTAATTGATTTCCTGTCAATCACCAGCCTCTTGAGTTATAGAATTGCTGCTCAGATATTATTGTTTATTCTTTGCATAATTCATTCAGGACCATCAAAGTCCAGAAGAAGAAAAAAAGATGATTTTTATCTTCACATTTGGAAACACGGTTCTGTTCTGGGACCCCTCCCAGCGTTCTGCATGGATACGTGAGCTGCATGAGGTTGTGAGAGCAGCATCAAAAACAAAGTCAGGCATCAGTGAAAATAGATTTATAAGATAAGTTGAGCATGGAAAGTGGAGCTGGGGTAAAGGTCGGTTGCAAAGCGGCTTGAAGGGGTGTAGTAAGTGTGAGCAGGCTGAAGCAGCTTTAACAGATGTACAGAACAGGCTGAGCTTGTCTTTGTGGGCTGCCTGGAGTAATGCTGTTCTTGATTTTACAGGCTTTTCTTATAATGCTTGTGACAAATCAACCTTTGTAAGAGCAAACAAAAAGGACCTTTTGGGCCCTTCTACCTTTTAAGCAAAGTTTTTTGTAACCCAATTATTGCACTTAATTAAAAAAAGAAAAGGGCAGTCTAACCTGGAAAGATCTTGCACTTTGTTTAGGAAAGTCTGACAAACTCTCACACATTTTTAGATCAACAATCAATCATTTATTAAGCAGAAAGAATAAACACAGTTTCCGTTTGTCACAATGAAACCATAAATAACAGTGCAGCATAAATATCTTATGTCTTTGGTTCAAAGCATTCCTCAGCACAACTTTCAGTTCGGCAATGCAGATAAAACAGGATTATTATGCAAACAGACACCTGCCAAAATTGCACCTGCGCAACGTAGATACAGTGGTGTCACGCTCTTCTCCCTCCTGCCGAAGCCCCTGAGGAAGTATACAGGTTTAATGTGCTCAGTGCAAAGTGTCCACCAGTCGCTGGTAAGTTTCTCTCTCCTGTTTCACACTATGATGCTTTTCCACGCAGAGTTTTCCATTCCTCACCACTCTCTTTCTCAGCTCATGATCTGACAACAGCCTCTGAGATTGATGCACAAATTCCTGGCAAAGATGAAGGCAAAATTAGTCTCATTCACTGCCAAATGCCACTTGAAGCTTGCCAGTGAAGGTGCCTGGAGATATGTTTTTTTTTTAAGCATAAACGATAATCCAAGGCACGAGAACAGAACTCAGATAGAAGCCTGTGCACTGATTAGCAAATACTTCAAAAGTGTCTTTACATAGCCAAAGGAAGGAGATATTTGTGGCTCCATATCTAAATATGGATGCCCAATAGACCCCGTTTTCTATCCTAATAGCTGCCACCTCTCATTTGCTTATGTAAAAAAGTAAAACAAACAAAGAGAAACAGTTAAAAAAAATACTGTACAACCAGCCGTGATGGGAACACGGAAGAGAAAAGATAAGGATAAAAGAGCAGTTAACAGTTAAAAAAAAAGAAAAAAAAGAGTAATAGCACCATTGCATATTCAATGAAATGAGGTTCATCCACTGAGCATCCAGAATCCTAGCTGCTCATCTGCTGGCCCAGCAGGCTGTAAGAAGCCTCCAACAAAATGAAGTCAAAGTGCCTTGAAGTGTTCTTGCAACATGACAGCCAACATTCACTGCTGCAGTGAGCCAATGGGCACACAAAGTTTTAGCCACTGCCAGTCAGCAGGCCATTTTGCTTTACTTCACTTCAAGTGATGTGATTATGTCTGGAGAGTCTCTCGGTGGGAAACAACTCTTCTGTATGCACATATGAGGGGCTATAAATCCTCAGCAAAAGGATTAAAGCGCAACTTGTGAGAGGCGCGCTTATATTCACTTCACTCTTGGTGCAAATTATAGAGCACGACAGGACGGGCCGTTCTTTTTCTACTTAAAGCTCATGAGTGCTTTTGTGTTTGCTTTGCTCGACTCATTTCTTAATACCCACGCTCCTCATGTAAAGAACAAGGACAAAACTGTCAGTGAAAAAATAAGAAATGGTTTTATAGCATGCAAAAAAACTCCTGCATGGGCGGTGCTGTAAAAGTGGCTCAAAGACTAGCACTCACTGCCCATCAGTCCTGGCTGAGGTCCTAGTTTATCCGACCCAAGTTGCTGCAACCATCTGTGTGAGCTTCCTACCAGCAGCTCAGCGGAACGCACGTGCAGAGAGGAATTATCTCCACTGTTACAACAACATCACGCAACAGCATGGACCTGACAATACAATGCTTAAGCTCTGCCAGTTGGCCTTATCCTATGCTATCTCCCGTTGCATTAAACCTCATTGAATATCAGACTGAGCAGCTCTCAAGGGGGATTACTTACTTTCCACCTTGCTGCTAATTGTTGCATCACTATGAAGTAATATGGTATCTTTGTTCTGTCCCTAAAGGGTGCACTTTTTGATTCTAATCCAAGCACCTGAGGAAACATAAAATAAAATATAACAGAAGAACGTGCCTTTTGTTCAATTTTACCTGCTTAGATTGGACTAATGATAAAAACTAGTACAAAGTTTACAAAATGACGCAAAGTTAAGACTTTTTCTGATTAAAAGGGTGAGACCTTTTATAACGCAGCATGCAAGGAGAGGACATAAATCCTCCAGTAGTCCCACGTCAGTGTGTTGGTACTACTTAATATGAGTGTGTACTTTTCTGGTCAGCTGAGGTGAAAGGAGTCCCTGTAGCCCCAGCAACAGTTTATCCTCTCTGTAGTCCATAAAAACAATCTGTATTTTTTATGGACTGCTTAGCTTAACTACAGAACTGGTCAGTCAATCTATACCTGAGGAGAAGAATACAGAAGGCCCGTGACCTCATGCTGTACCACAGCGGCGTTTCCTGGAATATCTCTAGCCAGCAAAGGTATCCCAAGATCCATGGCCTGGTGAAGCAGAAAAAACCCCCACCAAAAAATATTAACTATGAAGTCAAAGGCAAAGGTTTCCAGTCTATTCTGTCAATATTAAGAGCACTTTGGATATTGTACAGACTGCCATTCTGCTCTTCAGTTCACTTAAAGAATTAACAATCTGTGCAAGCTAATACCTTGTTAAGTGAAACATGCTAACAAACTAATAACACTTTAAGCCTACTGTGGATTGTCTTAATTGCCTGTGTTTAAAAAAGATTAAGAGGATTTGCTCGCTCAGGAATGGGAAGATTGGAGTCAAGCAATTAATTTGGGTAATTGTCCCTGAAGTGGCCAGATAACATTATAACGCAACAACAAACAGTGAAACATATTCGTGTGGTTTAGATTTTTCAAAAATGCTTCTCAGTAGATGCCTTGATAAATCAAACTACCATTACCTAACTGTTATTCTTGCCAATTTATGAACATCTTATTGCCCTGCTGTCCAATTACCCATGACCCTTGAAGATGTTTACCTCCAAGATGGCTGCTGACATGCCCTCTGAAATAGAGCTGTTGACCACAGCGAAGCACCTTTTCATGGCAGCGTGAAGCTCCTGTTGGCACCTCTCCTGGGCCAAGAAGACCCCTGCTGTTCTGCAGAAGCAGTGGCAAAACTCAGTTCGCTGTGAGTCAGGGTTCACAGAGGCGTGAATGACGCTGAACAGCAGTGACAAGCTCAGGCAAAGAAACACAGCTGCAGCATGTGTGACATGAACGGAGCATCCAGGTAAAGTTTTAAGCAGAGAGGGCAGCTTCCTGCCGCAAAGATCTCTGCTGTGGTGAAGGCCTGTGGCGAAAAACTGAAAGATCAGCCGAGACTTGAGTGTGGGAGGACAGATAATAAAAAGAGGACCGTGGCGATCTACGCTACTTTGTATTCTGTTCACATTATGTTAGGATGAGTGTAAGCTACATTTGTTTCAATGCATTTGTGCACAGCATGAAATAAACACAAAGGCAGGGAGTCGCAAAAGAAGGTAAATCACAGCAATTAGATAGAAAAATCTGTCGATTTAAACACAAAAGAAAACCGAAGGCCTACCTTTTAACAACTGTTTCTACTTCAGCAGAAAGAACAGGGTCAATCTGAAGAAAAAAAAGAAGCCAAAACAGAACAAAAATGACCAAAACACGAGTAACCAGTTTTCTGTCAGAAACTCTGTTTTTATTAAGGATGTCTGCAGTTCCCTATTAATAAAGATATCAAATAAAGAAGGACATAATTAAAAACTTCTATCATGAGAAATCATTCTTAGGAAATCCTAGTATTTTCAGAGATTGGGGTCAGGGTGGCCAATCTGATTACTTGCAATGTGGGATTTATATGCATTAGCCTGTCCACAGAAAAGTCAAAGCATAGCAATGTGGGTCAAAGATGCTACAGAGCAGGCTGCTACCTTTGTCTTCTTTTGATTTTTTTGCCTTCATCAAATTAGCTGATGTATTAGAAATAAACAAAAAACTGTATCCTGGAACAATCTGGGATTCAGCAGAAATCATCAGACGAGCAGGAGGCAGATCAAGACACAAGCTGCAGTATACTGGCAAACACACACGGTTTAAGCCCAGCCTGCACTGTCCTACAGTGAGTCAAGAAAAGCGAGCTCCGTCATAAGGAGAAGGCTTCAGTGCTGGTTATTCTGCTAAATCTGTCATATCGCCACTGTTGTCTGAGAAAGATAGATTGAAATTTATTTGTTGTCAACAAATAAATAAATGCCTGCTAATGTTACCAGAGCTAAAATTGCATTTATTAGAATTGTCTGGATTTGTTTTACTTGGTGATTTAAAGCCCATCTAGAGAGAAGTCAGATGTGTCATCGCTGACAAACTGACCTGAATTTTCCTCTTAATGACAGATGCTGCAAAGCCAGAGCGCTTATTACTTGAATGAAGTAGCGATACTGATTTCTGTGATGTCATGACAGCCTGAGCAAGAAATTTCTCATTCCACCTCCTCTTTGCAGTTTTAGATTTGTGTTTTTTTTTTCTTTTACTTCTTTAATCTCTTCAGCGCTCTTCTAGAAAAAAACAAAATCCTTAAATTAGCGAAGGGGGAATCTGGCTGTCATACAAAAAACATTTTAAGAATAAAATTAATAATATCTTTCCATTCCTTAAACAAACACGCCTGTGATTCAGATGTGTCAGGATGAATCACATGTTTCTGCTTCGACTGAACCGTTTCATCAAACAACAGCAGCAAAGCCTCGCAAGAAGCAAGAAGCGGCAGTAAGATGGTGCATACAAGCCCGTGGCCATACCTAATTGAGCTGTTTCTGAGCAAAACTAAAGCAGAACATACCTTTTGCCTGAGACCACTGTTTGAAAGAAAGAACAGACGCTAAAGTACTGTACATTGATGCTATATCAAAGTAAATCAGGGGGAAGAGGAGATGAAGACATGCAAAGAGAGAAAACAATGGGTGAGAAATTGGAAATAAAACAGAAAAAAAGAACAGAGGTTGCTGCTGTTCCCTGGGATACGACATAAATTTTAACATAAAACTGCAACTGTGGGGAGGAAAAAAAAATATATATATATGTTTACTATATATTTACAATATAAATAAAAATTAAAACCCTCAAATTTGATTGTGTGACTGACTAGTTGACTTATACATAAGGTTATTCACAGCACGCAGTGAGAGTTCAATTACTATTTTTCTGTTATTTATTTGTACTGTTTGACATGAAGTTGCACAGCCTGTACCTGAGCGTGCAGTGTTTTCAGGGAAATACACAGGACAGAAATATAATTATTTGTGACAGGGCAGCAAACCTGTAACTTAAGTTGCCAAAACACATGCAGATGCATCCTGATTTATGAGTATTAAATTAAGTGGGCTCTATACAGGTCATTAGCCAAAAGCAAGTGCTAATCTGAAGCAGGCAATGCATCAGGATATCTAGTAGTGAGACAGACACAAAAACAAACCACCACTACAGCTGACCCTTCCCCAGTTTTCAGAAGACATTTCCTTCCAGGACTGCCCGTTAATTCCAGCATAACAACTAAAGCCTGTATCTCTGCTCTGTCCAATTAGAGGCTGCCTGAATTCCTGGGGGAAGTTTCCAGGTAATTTCAACAGTACACAGAGTGACAGTAGAGAGAACAGAGAGAGACACATGGCAGAAAAGGAAAAAAACAACAAAAAAACAAAACAAAAACATACCAACTCTACCACCCCACCCCAAAATAAAAATGACCCCCCCCAAAAAGCAAAACAATCAAAAAATAAAAAATATACCTAGGTAAGGACTATTTACTTACCTTGGGCCCAATAATGACTAATACATTCAGCTGATTCTCACAATGCCACTCTGAAAAACATAAAATATAACCAGCAATGTAAACAACAACACCAAAGCTGGTTTTGCATAGATTATTACAAACTGCACTTCTTTAATGCACTATATACATGTTAATTCCAAGAATGGAGATTAACTGTGTAACTCTTCTAAACATGAATACACAATGTTGACGCCCTCTAGTGCTGTCTCATTACAATAACTGCATGCCGTGAAAGTCACAGAAAATATGGGAAATTTGAAAAAGAAAGCACTCGTGTTAAATAGAGGCAGTTATTACAGCTAGAAATATCAGATGCCTATAAGATATACAGCATTTCCATCATGATGGGAAAAACCATAAAAACCATGAAGGCATTAGAATAAGCTGCCCCACTGCAATTACACAAATGCTTTCAATTAGATGAAACTCAGCTGTGGGGATCAAATTGATTAGGATGTTGCCTCTGCAAGAGTTCGCTTCATAAATACAGTAAGAAAGGCTTTAAGGTTAAGCTGGCTAAAAAGGCTGCCTTTTGCTGTATTTACACATGGCAAATGTGGAATTGGTGACACCTGCACGGTTAACTACCATAAAGGTAATTTTAAGTGCTTTGGTAGGTATCTCTGGAGATACAATGCTATCAGGTAAGATAAACAAAACCTTTGATCAGCAGCACAGTATGAATCAATATTTTGGTTATTTCACCAATGCAAATTCTTTTGGCTAACCAGTTTGCCCTCATCAATGCCATCTTGTGCTTCCCTATCTAGAGGATGGTCAGGTCATCGTTGTATTGATGCTGGATGTCAGTTAACCTTTTGTACAGACAGTCTCTCATTGTGTAGGTGGAAAAACTATTTCACTCTGACTGGAGAGCAATCCTTGCTCTGTTCTCCATGATACAGTATCTGCTGTAAAAAACATCATGTTCAAACATAACAATGTCCACAACTGTAAGTGTCACCAGGACACCCTATCAATGATCAATTTTAAATTCATTTCATCAGATCTGCAGCTTTGTGTGCTGGACACTCAGGTGAAGAGGGGAGCTGAGCTGTCAACTGATCACCACCTGGTGATGAGTTGGATCACATGGCAGGGGAGGATGCTGGACAGACCTGGCACACCAAAGCATATATTGAGGGTGTGCTGGGAATGCCTGGCTGAGGCTCCACTATGTGAGATCTTCGACTCCCACCTCCGGCAGAACTTCAACAGCATTCTGAGGGAGACTGAGAACACTGAGTCTGAATGAACCATGTTCTGCACCTCCACTGTTCTGGCTGCCGCATAGAGATGATTGTAAGGTGGTTGGTGCCTGTCATGATGTTAATCCCTAAACTAGATGGTGGACACTGGAGGTGCACTGGAGGA
>VOQJ01017236.1:14676-29641 GCA_015052665.1 Apistogramma diplotaenia | reverse complement strand
GGCCTGAGAGAAGGAGCGACCCCCCCCCCGCTGCACTGACAGAAAACAATCATCCACACCACACTTTACTTCAAATGCTGCAACTGCTTAAGGCACCAGTAACATTCACGCAGCATTTCTGCAGCAAGTGGACACAACATTTAAAAATATTCTCCAGGATACCTTCCAGGTGCGAGTCTTTCTGACCTTCTCTATACATCTCCATTAACAATCTCTCTTTACTGGCTGCTGCTCAGTGATGGTTGTCTCCCCATAACCTAGCATCAGCAACGCTTTCCCAAAGCTTCCTGGTATGGCTCATCACCTTTATCCCTCGTGCTCCAAGTGCACTTCTTCTCCATCTTCAAGCATCCTCTCACTTACAAAGATCTGGTCAAAAATTCCACTGTAGTCATCTCCATACCTCCACAGGTATATCAACTGGACAAACCACCTTTCCACTCTTCATCTTCATGCTGCCCCTCTGCAGTTCCCGATTCATTATATTTCCTCCATCAGTTCTCCTCTCTTGCTTCATTCATCAGTTCCTCAGTTACTCCTTCCATCTTCTCAGCAGAATCTCTTCACTCGTTATTACATCTCCACTTCTATCCTCAATCACTCCAACCTGCTGCACTTCCTTTCCAGCTTGATCTCTGTGCTTAACCAATCGGTACAAGTTGTTTTCTCCTTCCTTGGTGTCTCACACACAACTCACTATAAGCCGTTTCCTTTGCCACCTCTCAGCTCTTTCCTCACCTTCTCAGCAGTTTCCTGACACCGGAGTGTCAATGGTGGACTGTCGTCCCTTTCCTCCTGGAGTGCATGGGCATGTTAAAGGACAGGACTTTTATATTTTTGTTGAGTGTACATTCTCCTGTGACATCACCTTGGAGTCTCCCATCTCGCCTGTGTGCACCTTCCTCCAGTCTTATAACCTCTTCCTTCCTCTTCTTGGAATACAGGTTCACCAAAGCCAAAAATCTCACAAAAGAAAAACAACATTTGGGTCTTTATAAAACAATGACTAATATGAATATACAGTATATGTGACCAGATCTCCCAAAAACCTTTGGCAAGTGTTTTTTTTAATATATGTTTAACATGTTTTGTCATATATTTAAAGTATTCATGTTTCTGTGCTCGAGGTTTATTTTGCTGACTGGGATCACTACGTTGTCCATTTGAACACATCTGGCGTCAGAGTGCTAGCATCTTTGTGTGTAGAAATTATTTCACATTAGTCACATTTTTAGCTGTTAAAAATTAATTCAACAAATATAAAATTACAAGTGAATCTAGTGTTATTTTATAGATGATGTCTTTTGTTTGTCAGGTTTAGACTGTTGTAACAGCGAGGGAGACGTGGAGTTCGAGCGGCTGTGTTTTGCCTGCATTTCCTCTGCTTGAAATGAGCATTTGCTGTCAGATACCCTGATCTCTAACCTCCTCCTAATCCCGGGTGATCCACTCGGCTGTTGCTCAGCATCATCCTGCATCTTCATGTGCGTCATTAAAGCAGCTTGCGTTGGCTGCATCTCCCTCTCGCCGCTCTGCTGCCAGTTTAGCGCTCTCGCCGGTCAAACGTTGGGATCTCCCTCCAGCGCGGTGAGGTCAGAGGCCGTGCCCATGAACATGCTGCGTCCTCGTTCCAGCCGGCTCTTCTTGTCTGTGAGCCGAAAAGCCTCCATGAACTCGTCTATGTCGATGCTGCCATCGTGGTTGCTGTCGATGGTGATGGCCAGGTCGGAGATGGCCTCGTCTGTGATTTCCATCTTCAGGTAGACGCTCAGCAGCTTCCAGGTCTGCCGGAAGTCCTCAATGCTGATGAATCCTGAGAGGGAGGGGGAGGAGGTTAAAGTAGCAGGCAGATGCTGATAAAGTTCATGACACCGGGTGTGCGTGTGATCAGAGAGGCGTGTCGGAAAGGCCAGTAAACCAGTGGGTTAATCCTCATTCTCGGGCGACCGTAACCTCCTGCTGCCTGTTTAGCACGCTACAGGTGGATTAATGGAGGCTAAGCTCAGCAGAAGTCTCACACAAACGCATCAGAGTCCACATTTATCTCCTCCAATCAATCATATTTTTAGCTGTTCGAGAATGTTATTTTGTTAGTTTGCATGTAATCTAGTTTATAAATTAAAAAGCGTTTGACCTGAGTTGTCTGTGTCCACAATCCTGAAGATGGTCTCTAAAGTTGACCGGTGGCGATACAACGTTTCCAGCAGACTCTGGTCAATGTGCTGCAGGAAGGAAAACAGCCAGAAAGTCACGAAACAACACAAACGAGTACAAAGAGAACAGAAAGTAAGATTTTATATGCAGCATCTTTTCGGCTGGTCAGAAAATAATGTCAGACTTGACTTCAGTAAAGTAAGCCTTATTAGTGCAATAATTTTTGACATTCATTTTAGGGTTCTGGCAGCGATGTTTGAGGCACCAAAAACAAAAGGGGTGAGTGTTAGAGCGTATACACAGAGGTCAGCTCCCTTCTGACATTTATTGTCTCAAGTTGGCATCGTAAGGCTTTTCTCATTTCCCCTTTTGCACTTCCTTGTCTCCTTTGTTTTCCTGCACGTGACCTGGAAGTCTATCTCAGGCCATCTCGAAGGACCTCCTGATTCCTAAAATCTCTTTTGGGGAGAGAGGAAGCTTGTCAGGAAAGCTGTAACAGGACGCTCAGCTGTATCCTTTGCAGACACGCTTAAACGAATAACACACAGCGCAGCGAGAATACACATCATCCCAGAAAAAGTGCTTTTTTTGTATTCGCATTGTTTTTAATTGTTTCATTTATGATCATCGACTGTTAAACGCTCTGCAAACCAATCAGCAATTTACCTTTTTTACTCTCTCAGTCTCAGTATCAGCATTTTGCACACCGTAGTGTTGTATTTTGATGTGAACACTGCTCATAGCGCGACAGCTCATCTTTAGCTACCTAAGCCAGTGCTGATGAGTTCTTACGTCAGTATTGCGCCCCGCGATGGCGAGCTCGTTGAACCACTCGTTGTAGTTTACTATGCCCTCGATGTTCTTGCAGGTGACCAGCTGAGAGCGCAGCATCCTCCAGGGCAGGTTCAGGTGCATCACGTTCTCCACTGCAGAGGCCCAGTCGTTCAGAGACACCAGACCTGACAGAGGTGGAAGTTCTTACTAAATCTTTTATCACCTTAAGAATGTTTGCTCATTCAAAAATATCCAACAGCATCCAGCCAAGTGCTTATTTTTTCATGTGGTTTTTATTTGGCAAACAAGGCTGTTTGTCTATTGTAAATGAAATGAAATCCCTGAAACAGACCTTTGCCCAGCCCACACGCTCTTTTTATCCCACGGTGGATCACTGTGTCCCACACAAACACAAAAGGTGCGAGCTCATATTTCTCCCCAACAGGGGGAGAGCATCTTTAGAGAGCCACGGAGGGAAAGCAACACCTGATCTCATGTGAACAGACTCCATTTATGGAACTCGGATTACGCGCACCTGTGTTCTCGACGTCAAACTTCCTGAAGGCACAGAGGAGGTCGGACTTGTGCGCAAACAGCTGCTCTCGCAGGACTCTGAGCGCCGAGCGCTCGGTTCGCCCGACACTGCGGAGGAGACGAGCGTGGAGAACAAAGGTTATCGAAGAAAGAGGCAAAACAGGTTTCTTATCAAAGAGAACTTTAGAACTTTGTTCTTGAAATGTACAGTTAAGCTTAACGATGTGGAGACAGAGTGGAGATATGCCGAAACCACTAGTTTCAGAAAGCTGCTTTCATTGACAGGAAGCTAATTATAAGAATCAGTTTACAGTTTAAAAGAGGCCTGTTGTACTTTTCCTTATTATCTACCTCGAACATGTGTCTCTGGCTTCAGACTGTTTTAAATGATTTGTACCAGACAGTTTTTTCTACTCTTGGCTCTATGTGATGTCAAGAAGTAAGAATATCCATATATGGCCATAGTATGAAACATGCAAGGATTATTTTGAACTGTGAATTATGCAAAGCCACTCTAGCAGAGCCCAAGAGTACAAACAGGAACCTTGAAATGAACAGAACATTTTGGAAAGTGAGGATTGTGAATGCTATGAATCCTGCCTGGTAGTACCTTTGTTTCACCGTGAGCTCTCTGGTCATACTGCTGGCTTGGTACTGGATCAAATAAGGCACAAGGTCGGGGCCCAGCTTCACATAAGCCCCCCTGTTGCTCCCCACATCGTAGTAATTGGAGGCAGAGAACAGAGTGAGGACCTGAACGGAAGAAAGAAAGGACAAGCCTGTGATCAAAGAGGAAGGAAACACCGACGCTGATGAGGAGAAAGGTTTTGGATTTTGGGAAACAGTTCCGAATGAAAGCAGCGAACTGTGGGATTGCTGAGCTGACCTTACGGTTGTGGCAGAACTCGTAGCCCTCCTGTTTGCACTCGTGCGAGCGAATGATGAGCTGCATGTTGTGTCTGTTCAGGAAGTCCTCGGTGACATCAGGGCCCCAGTAGCAGCCCCCGCCCCTCACCTCGTTGGGTATGCAGCCGTCCTGAGTCATCGGATCGCTCCACAGCAGGTCCAGGATCTGGTGGGATGAAGAAATCAAGGCAACTTTAAAGTTTCTCGTGCTGGTGCCTGTTTTATACCTCCTGACCATATGCTGGATGCATATGATTGGTTGATTTGGGTCTGAAAATGCAGAGGTACCTTAAACCTGTCATTTTTAAATGCAGGAGGCAAAAACTGTTCATTCTGTAGCAGCCTGTGGGAACTTTCATATCGAATAAAACTTTATGCCTACTTTGTAAATGTTGCTCATTCTAAGAAACCAAAATAATGATAATCCAGCTCATGATCAACTCCTCGAGGTCTTGAGGCTTCAGAACAGGACTTTAGACCCCAGTGGGGGACATTCATCTTTTATATTGTCTCCCACTGATATATGTTCTTGGTCTTCAGCACAAATGTTCAAATATTTACAATTCAAACCGTTGACTTCAACCCCGGCACAGCCAGTAAATACAACAGTTTTAGGTTCAGGACCTATGTTTCCTTCAGTTAACAGTTTTCTAATCACCTCAAATGAAAACGTCACTATTATAATTACTGTTCCTGACAGCTTACTGGTGGTTTGCAGGTACTGTGCATGTTTGGACCAGCCTGCGCTTAATGTGGTGACAGCAAGTTCTAAAAGTAGACTGAAGTTACAGCAGAGGGATTAGTGACACGGCGGCTTAAAGCCTTTGAAGACTTATGCAGGCAACAAAAACACAGCACCTCCTGTGAGGTGAGCGTTGATTACTGACCGAGTCCATCAGGCCGTAACTGGAGCAGGAGGCTGAAATGCCCCGAAATGATTTGAATGATGATGAAGTCAGTGTGAGAGTGTAGACAACTGAAACAAGTAAGCGTGGCAAATAAATCCTGCACCAGGAAACGCATCCAGTGTGATGCTCTGCCAGATCGAACACGTGGAGTTACCTGCTGTGGTGGATGTGGACACAAAAGGCTCATTGTTTACCTGGCAGCTCACCTGTTTCCACTCATCCTTGGTGGTGTCACTGCTGACAGAGTCAGTGGACAAAAACAGAGAATCTTGTTCCGACTTGTCGATCTGTGCCTCCAAAGTTGGTTCTTGCCTCCCCTTGACCTCCATCCGGTTCTCCATGTTCACTTTGATCCGGTCCGAGAAGTCCTGCAGCGAGCGATTGTGGAAGCAGTCTCGGGCTCCCAGGGGTTTTGGATACGTGAAGGAGGCCCGACGGTGGAATACCCTGCTGACGGTCGACGCGCCCACGTCTGTGTCCGAGTCGATGGATATCCCCGCCGAGCTGTGGTGTCTCTTTTTCGGAGGCCTCAGAGCTGAGACGTACTGAAGGAAAACAGGAGAATCCGGATTAAAAGGACAGTGAAAACTGCAGGTTTAATCATCTCATGCAGGTTCCTCACAATGTGTCTGTCAACTTTGGCGAGGAAGCCGAGGTCTGTGGAGTCAGAGATCCCTCCGTGGAGGACCAGCACCTTCTGATCGATCACTGTTGCTAGTGGCAACCAGCTGAAAATCTTCTGCAGCAGCTTCAGGATCCTCTTCCCGTGCATCTGATGAAAAACACGATAAGCAAAGGATGTGGGTTTTTTTTTTTGTGGCGTTATGCATCTTCTTATTTTATAGTTTGGTTTTCGTTTGGTCCTTTTTAGTTTTTTCCTTTAACTTTGCTCACCTTGCAGACAGGTGTGCTGGATACATAAAATCATGCAAATCAAAGGTCGAGTTTCAACACTGTGCACGGCTGTTTGTTGTGATTTGGCGCTGTATAAATAAAGTGAATTGAATTGAATGGAACATGGAAACATTTTGAACAGTAAGCTCTCCTGAGCAGTCAAACTTTGTAGTAGATGATCTGGATTTTTTTATTTTGAGGAATTATTTAGATTTCAGTCCCCATTATTTACATTTTATTTCATCTCAATTGGAGCTTGGTTAGTTAATCAGTAACATGTCTGTTAAGAGTTCATAAATGTGATTTTAACTCATATTGTAATAGCATCAAATCTCACCCATAATCATCTCAAAATGCTTTATATGATATGATACGGCGCGTACAGCATTATATGTAGAAACCAACCATCTACCAATGCTTGATCCAAACCTGCGAGCAGCACGTGGCAACAGTGGGGACAAAAACCTCCTTTTAAAGGTAAAGAACCTCAAACGAAACCAGACTACTGACTTGTGTTTGGTTGTTACTGCCTGTGGCTCTCGTGTGTGTCCCACTGCACTGTAACTAAAGACAGTGTGTTTGTTTTGCAGATCTGTGGTTTCCTCTGACAGTTTTTGAAGCAGCTTGGCCCCCTTGACTGAACACAGACCAGATGTCCTGCTGTCACCTTCTTTAATGACCTCAAATCCTCTTAGCAATGTGGAGGAGTGCCTGGTGCTGTGTAAACAAGATGCTGGTCTATACCAAACTTTTCTGGGAAGGTAACCACACAGGTTTGGATGCCGCGCTGCATAAAAAGCAGAGATAAGGAGATAAACTGACCTTGTACTTAGTCAGGACCTCCTTGGTGAAGCCGTACCTGAACCAATGGGAGGAGTAAGGAAATAAGGATGAAATGAATTTGATAAGAGATTTATTGCCCCGGCGTACATTCATTATCTTCACCTGAGGTTGACTATGTGGTCCTCGTGGTTTCCTCTGTTGAGGTAGATGTCGCTCGGATAAACGAGCAGGAACGCAAACAGGATGAGGAGGATCTCAATGGAGTCTCTGCCTCGATCCACAAAGTCTCCATTAAACACGTAGGGCTTCTCTAAGGACGGCATGCCATTCTGTGAGGTAAACAAGATCAAAGGAGCGCTTCGTTAAAGGCACAAGCCGCAGTTTGGCCGTAAACAAATCAAACGCACACTAACAAACCAAACACTAGATTTAACCTCCACCTTCACTACTGCATTGCTAAATGATATTGGATATTTGAAGCAGCTTCGAAGCAGAAGCAGTCAGAGCAATACAAAGAAAACATTTTATTGATTTATTGTGAATTTACATTTAAAGTAAATTGTATCTGAAGCTCGTTAGATTAAAAAAAATCCTCATTCTGGGTTCAAATACAGCCTTAAGTCAGCATTTACTAAATGATTTTCATACCTTGTAGAAGATGAGCAGCAGGTCTTCCAGCTGTCCGTGCAGATCACCTGTAACCACAGAAAGGAAGTGCTTGGTTACAAAGTTGCTATAATTAATTAATATGCAAACTGATGGGCCCAAAGTCTGGGAATTTGTTTTCAGTCTCTTGTACAGTGAAGCAATGGCTTATTAATGCCAATAACCATCACCGTTTTTTAAGATTCCTGTGATCGTACCACAAATAGTGATTTCTTTGCTGTGGCAGGTGGAGATGCGGTTGATATTTGGCAGCAGGCGGAGCAGTTTCCACGTCTCCAGGAGGAGCTGAAGGACGTAGCGCGAATGCAGCTGCTGCTGGGAGAAGGACTTGTTAGCAAGAAGGCCTCAGACACAGAGACAAACAGGAAAGCAGAGCCACAGGGTTTGATTTAGTAACTGGGATCACTGCAAAAACACAGTCAGTCAATGGCACTTTCTCTCCTTGAATATAGAACATTTTCTCCAGGATTGTCTGCAGCACATGTAATGATGCATTGAGGAAAAAGTGTCTTATTTAATAACCTATTTACTGAGCCCCTGTGAACACACCGTACAGCTGTGAACCTACTTTCTTGTTCCTGAACGCCTCCACCAGACCGATAGCATCCTCCACCGTCAGAGGAAAGGTGAGGTGAGGTCCCGAGTAAATCTCCGGCACCTCGATGTTCTTGAAGCAGAAGTACCTCTCCCACTCGGTGTCCCGGCAGACCTCGTTCTCCCTGAAGATGTGCGAAATCAAATTTCCTGGAAGGTCGAGACAATTCAAAGTCAGAGATCTGATTTTAAATTAAAATAGATAAAACAAACTCCAGATCAGTGCAGAAATCTTACGTTCATTGCTCGATGGTGTGAAATTGTCCATGAGGTAGCCGAGGAAATTATAAAGCTGCAAGAAACAAAAAGGTTGTAGTTTTATTGGTTTAATTGACTAGACTCGTTTATGGGTGTAGCTCCTCACCTTTATCTGGGCCTGTTCTCCGGAGTATTCGATGGACTGGAAGATGTGCCAGGTGTATCTCCGTCTCATCTCCGTTCGGGCAACGTACTGACGGTACCATCGCTGGATCAGGATGGCAGCTCTTATGGCTGAGACACAGAACGTACGACACATGTGAGAAGCTCTGCGGCACAAAACTACGATGGAAACAAAGTAAGTGTGTGTTTTGTGCCTGACTGTCACTAAATAGTAGTAGTGCACCAAGCCAACCAACGTGTGAGTCAAGACATGAGTCTGAATCCCATGTGCAACATTATTGAATAATATTTCCACCACTGTGTTTGACCCAAATACCAGAGTTCGGAGTTTATGCCCAACATCTGGCAAATAGGAACAACATGAAGAAGACAAACATGGTTAAACACATGTGGCTTACTTGTAACGGCTGCAGGCAGCAGAGAGAAAAAACACACACACACACACACACACACATGAAGACAACGTGTGAGTGTGAGAAAGACTTTTACATTCAGCATGTGAGGTCATCATCCACGCGTGTGTGTGTCTGTGTGTTACCTTTTCCACTGGTTGTGTGTTTGTGGAACTGGTTGGACTTTGTGACGCCACATCCCATGACTGTTCCTGTTCAAAGCACCAATGATCGTCACATCAGCGCCAAACGGTTCAGAGTTCGATACATTTTGGTAATTCATCAGCCAGATTTCATGTTTGAGCCCGACTGTGTGAGTGCTGAGGTGTTTTACTTTTCGGTGCTACTGCATCATCCTCAGGCTGAGATGCAGCTTCATTCCTCTGCTCGTGCGCATTTTTTAACAGCTCTGCTTGATTCTTGACCTCCATGAAAGATTTTCATTCATATTCAGAAAATGCTGAGCGCGGCTCAGAATCAGCAGCAGCTGAGAGCCGGTGGACATTTCTGCCCCTTTAATCTCATTACCTGCTGGTTGTCTCCTGACCTTCGAGATTGGCCTCAATCCTGCTGCACAGGACTGTTTTGTCTGAATTCTACGAAGGGTTACGTACAGTAATCTATGAAACAAAGGTGGAAGAAAATATCCTCACAGCCTGAAGCTGCTGAGATCAAAGGGAAGAATAAAGACCTTGGAAAGGTGTTTTTGGGTCCTTCTGTTGTTTTAGATCGATAAATGATGCACAAATGAGCTTTGAGAACTTGGAGAAATCCAAGAGAGCATTGGGAAGTTATATTGGTTGTTTTTAGCTGTTCTGAGTATTTTTCATCACATTTAAGGAACAAAATCATCGAACCAAATGATTAAAGTCTTGTTTTATGCCAAACCTGGATATTAATAATAGTAAAATATGTTTAGACAATAAGAAAAGGACCAAAGCTGTGAAGTTTGGCATATTTTTCTTTCAGTTTGTACTGGCTCTTTATTTAGCTGCTGTAGAAAGGAGTATAAGGAGTAAAATCTGTTGTGTACTTACGCAGTCACCTTCTTTATCCGGTCACCACGTTCCAGGTTATTTGGCTGTCAGCTTTCAGTTCCTTTGAGTGTTTAAAAAGCCATTTACTGTGTTGCATCCTCCACCAGTCCACCAGGATACCTGCAAGAAGTCAGTCAGACCGGTCATTGTACAGAGGCCTCATGCATGAAGCTCTTCTGGCCTGTGGCTGAAGCTGCTTTAGTCTTTAGTCTCTTGGTGTGATCACATAATCAAAGCACAGACCCACAAGTGGATTACTGCATCTAATGACCTGATGCCTCCAAATAGGCCTTCACGTAGAGAGACGGAAACATCTCGGAGGTAAACACTGGTGGCAACAGAAGACCAAGTTGGTATTTACACGTGAGCTTATAACTGACGATACTGCAAAACAATTTTTATAATATTCTCCAACATACATTTTGTTTTGGGTTTCTTTGATCATTTTATTTTTCCAACACAGGCTTTGATTAAACTGCAGCCCTGATGGCTGAAACTGTGGGGCCACCTTCATGTGACAGACATGCTATTGCAACTTATAAGTTTCAGCTTGGGTTCTTCTTTTATGATTAATAAAAACTGTGGTTTGCTTGGTTAAATCCAACACACAGATTTAACCAAGCAATAAGATTAGCATCAGCATGACTTTTTTTGTTTTGTTTTAACCCGTTTCCTGTTTGTTTGTTGGCCAAATATACTTAAAAATCTGAATAATTGTCTGTATCATTTTGTTCCCGATCAAATATCCTAAAATCGCAGATGTTTGATGTGATTTTAATATGTGACACCAAAACAAAAACAAAAGCTAATTTTACGTTGGATAACTTCTACATTAACTTTGAGGCGGGCTTGTCATCTTCCTCCTCTTTAATCACAACACAGCTGAACGCTGCCGCTCTTGAACGCCTCCTCTCTGGGACGCGTTTCATAATGGCGAAGGTGAGTGAGGAGCTAAACGTCATTTATTTCAATGCTGCATGACAACAAATTAATAATTTGGGTTAATCTGGCACGCGGTATTTGGCTCTCAGTATTTTTTACTTTTTTTTTGCTGCTCTAAATAAATACTTTAAGAAAAAGGCTCATAGCAAGCGGACACAGCCACTGGTTTAATGTTAGAGATCATAAATGTTCAGGGTGGTGGCTATTCGCTATTTGTTGATTTGTTTTTTTTTTTAGGTAAAGAGCTTTAATGTAAAAGCCCTGCAGCTTCTTACATGTTTATAAAAGTCACAGTTTTTAGTCTTAGTGTTCAGGGAGGCTGGGCGTGTATGCTTTCATAATCCACTGAGAGACAGGACAAAGCCTGGGGTTGTTTGTTTTCACTGCACTTGTGCTCCTGGTTACATTTGAAGCCTGATCTTATTTATATCAACACATATAGATTAGGGATTTTGCAGGACAGGCACTGCCTCACAGAAACTCTGCAGCAACTTTATCAGGAAGCGTTGTGGTTTATGGTTTAGGAGCAAGCGGATCATATTGTCGCGGAGTAAAAACCACCTTAGGACCATGTTTTTATGTAACAGGTTTTCAGTTGGATCAGGACACAAATTAGTTCCCTGGTAAATGTCAGTACTTTTGAAACTTGGGGCTGCAACAGCTGGATAACCTTGGCTGCCAGCCTACACCTACCAGCTGGGTTCAGATGAATGGTTTTCCATTAGAGAACACTGTGAAATAAGTGTTCTAGTAGTAACAGTTGCCATTAAAAAAAAAAGATGCGAGAACCTACAGAAAGAAAATATCACCTTCTGTACACATCAATGATATGAATCTGTGCCGGCAGTGAGCACAGCGCCCACTAGAGGATGTCGGACCCTCCGGTCACCTTCATGAAGTCTGTTTGTCAGAGACATTCCAGTGACCTGCTGCAGTGACCTGCTGAAGGTCATTTTGTAGCTCTGGCAGTGCTCGCCCTGTTGCTCCTTGCACAAAGGCGCAGATAACCGTCCTGATGGGTTAAGGACCTTCAACGGCTCAGTCCAGCTTTCCCAGAGTAACTGCCTGTCTCCTAGAATCTCCTCCATGGATGCAGCTGTGCTGGGAGACACAGCACATGTTTTGGCAATGGCACATATTGATCCTTTGGCCACCCTGGAGGTGTTGGACTTCCTGTACAGGCTCTGAATGGTCCAGGTGTGGCCTCGTGCTACCAGTAGTTACAGTGGCCCTGGTGTCACAGGCCGGCTCGTGGCCCATAACAAAGAATGAAGGGAGGCAAAGGCCAATCAAAGAAGTTTTATTGTAAAGTATATTCAAAAGCCAAACAAAGATAACAAATATGAGATGTGGCTATATCAGTATGTTTAGTGTGTGCAGTGTGAATCTACGTATGTGTGAATCTGAATGGATATTTCAACCCGAAACCAAGTTTACCTGGAGGAGCAGCGAGGGGGAAAATGTGAATGGCCTCCACCTGTAAAACCATTCCTGTTATCTCATTGTTGCCCCTCTCATCCACCTTTTGTTAATTTCATTAACACCAACGCAGCTGAAGCTGATTAACAACCTCCTCTGCTGCTTAACTCATCAGATCAGTGTCCCAGACGTTTAACTGACTTGATGCTTTACTCTGATTAAAAGGGTTTCCTTTAATTTTTTTTGATGAGTGTAGAAAGCTGTCACTGCTGCCAGCATGTAAGGCTTTTAATGTACCTCTGGTTGGTGACCTGCACATGTGGATCCTGCGGCTGCACGATGGATAAAGATATTCACAGGTTTTGAGGCTTCCTCCTATTTGCAGGGAAATGTGAGGGCTTGATCACTGGGTGTCCCACACCAGTATCTTCAGAGCTTAGGAACACGAAGCCCTAAAGCTCGATGTCGTGGCCAGCAGTTTGACTTTTTGTCCGTTTTAAATCAACTTAATTTCTGAGAGAATCCAGTTGTTCCGTTATTCTGGCACGCTGTCTGAGAGCTGTTGTTTTACAGTTATAGCCAATATTAAACCCAGAGAAATGATTAACAACAGCGGCATGTTGTTTGGCGTCACCATTACCCACAAATGAAAGGAGACCTGTCAACAATCTGAAGGTGAATCGTTCCCTGCACAAAGCCTGTGTCGTTCCCGCTTATCCCACCCAGCGCTCACTTAGCTTGAACGTAGCTTGAAGGCAGGAATCGGCCCCGAGATCGGAGATCGTCATGATCTTCTAAATGACATCAGTTGCAATTCAGGCAACAATATTGTCTTTCTGCAGTGAGCATCTGACCAACAAGGCCACCATCTTCCTCCGCGGTGGAGAGAATCCATTTATCCCACTTTGGATGCAACAAAGGGAACCAGTGTGCAGCTTTTGCTCGCCTGGTTGAATTAAAGTTTTCATCTCTTCTACTAAGTTCACTTATTTAAAAAAAAAAGAATTGGCCTTTTTAAAAAGGTTACATGACAAAGCTAAATTCCTCTGAAAGGGCTTCTTTATTGCACAATGAAAAAAAATTACACTTGTGACACAGGGAGGGGACCTCAGCTCGGTGGAAGCATTCGGCGTTGTCATCTGTTTTACTTTCAGTCCTGACTCTGAGAGCTAGAAGATGAAGATCGCTGTGGTGGGAGCCACTGGGCAGACTGGACAGCAACTGGTCAGCCAGGCGCTGCAGCAGGGTCACGTGGTCACCGCCCTCGTCAGGAACCCGGGGAAGCTCGCCGTGACTCATGAAAACCTCAAGGTAATCATCTGGATTCAGACTGAAGTCTTTTAAATGTGGTCAATAAACATAACGGTGCACGTTTTAACAGCCGGGCTTGTAATTTTCCCAGGTGGTGACAGCTAATATTTTCTCAGCAGACAACCTGAAGACTCACTTCAAAGGGCAGGATGTGATCATGTCCTGCCTTGGCTTCCCCGCCTCCTTCTTCTCGGGGGTGACGGGCTACACTCAGTCCATGGCTGCGATGGTCAGTGCGATGCGAGAAGCCAAGGTGAACAGGATCATCACCATGACCTCCTGGTACACCGAGCGTAAGTGCAGCACACAGATTGTGCCCTTTAGATTTGTTCTGAATACTTAATGTACACACACACAACCTTGCAAAAAATGGAGAGAAGGCAGTTCCTGGGCAGCTGGTTTGCCATCCTTGACTTTCACTGTTTTGTTTTTAAAGCAAACTCTGGAACTCATTCATCGTACCTGATTCGATTCCTCCTGCTGCCCTTAATCCGAAGTGTCCTCAGCAACATGTACGAGATGGAGCAGTTTCTGCAGAAGACGGAGGACATCAACTGGACTGTGGTGCGCCCACCTGGCCTCAAGAACCTTCCGGCCTCAGGTGAGAGCAGACAGGTTGGCATCATGGCCTGGGAGAACATCAGAACATCAGAGCTTAATTAGGTGGAACCTTTCTGTGAGATCAGTGCATCAGTTCTTTGAGTTTCAAGCATGTAACTGAACGCATTGCTTCTACTATCTGGAGGTGTTGTTTGTATTCTTTGTGTCCTTTTCAGCTCAAGAGTTTCTGACCCATGAGGGATACTTTGTGCCTGACAACAACGGTCAGCCTGCGAGCAGTGCAGTGGCAAGAGGAGACGTGGCTCGCTTCATGCTCTCTCTGCTCAACAGCAATGCCTGGCTCAAGAAAGGAGTGGCCATCACTACTAAATAAGGGAGAAAAGGCAGTTTCGACTCACTCACATGAAAAAAAACAAAGGAAGGCAGGGTACGCTTTTACTACCAGGTTTTTACCAAGTGCTTTATATAAAAAAAATGTTCTGTAAAACAAACAAAAAAAATTGTTCTAAAAAAGCAGTTCGAATATTTGCGCTGGGAATGCAAAGAGAATCTTAGGAAATTGCAAGTTGAATGAAAATCCCGGTTTGAGAATTAATTGCACACGGAAGCAAAGTATTTGTTGCACAGATGTATTTTCATTGCAGAGCCCCACCCAGAGTCGTGCTTGTGATGGTCAACATCTGGTTTGATTCCAGTGAAAGTTTTCACA
>VOQJ01017236.1:0-10524 GCA_015052665.1 Apistogramma diplotaenia | reverse complement strand
ACCTGCTGCCCTCTGGCAGGCGCTACAGGTGCATCACAGCCAGAACAAACAGACTCAGGAACAGCTTCTTTGCTAAAGCAATAACCACCATGAACTCACACACACTCTAACTGTGCAATATTAGTTTGGTTAGAACTTTTAGCATTTTCTCCTAAACTCAGAGGCTCGGCTTACCCTTGATCCTTCCTGTGATATACAGAAATCCTTGTTCGTCGTGTCTTCCCAGGTCTCCGGTGCGCAGCCAGCCGTCTTCATCCAAAGCCTCTGCTGTTTTGTCAGGCATGTTCAGGTAGCCCATGAAGATGTTACGGCCCCAGAAACAGATCTCTCCATTCCCATCCTCATCTGTATTCACCAAATTTGTCTTGCAGCCTAGCAGCTCTTTCCCACAGCTAGAAAGACAAAAGACAAGATTAAAAATCATCTGTTGTCATGTTACCTCATTTTTATATTAGTATAACTCGTGGCTCTAGGACTCTGTGTTATGGGACTTTTTACAGTAGAAAGCTTAACAAGAGAGGTGCTGAAAATTAAACGTTTAGAGACATCTTAATACTGTGTATGATGTCTCCAATTTCTGATCCTTTACTCCAAAAAATATCATTCATATTTGTAGATATTCGATAGGGGGTAAGAATTTATAAAGAGCTGTGGCTGCCTTATGAAAAAGAGACAAGTGTATATCCTCTGCAGCAATTTTTGAAATAATGAAGGAATCTTGCAACATCATCAAATTTCCATAACAAACAAACAAACCAAATATAGTAACACAAAACACACTCCAAATACTGCTGGATGTTTATGGCTTTACATGTAGCCAGATGTCTCCCTCGTGTTTCTAGGACTTTATGCATCTCTTCATGTTTTATGTACAATTATATATTATCCTTTTGATTTTAGGGCATTTTTTTTATGTTGAGCAACACCACTTTGCCAGCACAGTCGCAAGAGCAAGGAGGAGATTCCAGGAGACAGACACTTATTCTGGACAAAGCTGTGAATGGACTGCTTCTTACAAACAACACTGTTCCATTTACCCATTCACACACATTCATACTCCGGTTAGGGTTCACTATCTTGTGCAAGGAAACTTTGGCACACAGACTGGAGCAATTAGCAAGTGACCTGCTGTCCCTTCTGAGCCACCGCCACCCCAACAGAAGGTCCATTATCTGCTCTTTAGTGTAAGGAGGAACAGGATGAGCACTGCCAGAGCTACAAAATGACCTCCAGCGAGGTGGGCTGAAGACACAATATCCTCTCGTGGAATCTTTAGTTTTGTGTTTATGGTTTATTTTTGCATAAAAGCTGCCAAAACCCAAGTTAATGTAGAATATAATGCATCAGGTGTGCTGATAAATTACAACCATCTATCACCTTACCCGCAATATGGTTTTGACACCTACATTACCCACAATGCAACAGTCACATTGCTGCCTACCTTGTGATGCGGTATTCATCCATGGAGACAGTGTGGGGGCCAGAGCTTTCACTCATACCATATAGCTCCTTCACAGGGATGTTCAGGCTCATGAAGTAATCCAGAGTGTCTTTGGTGATGGGCGCAGCTCCAGTGCAGCAAAATCTGCAGCGGTCTAAGCCCAGAGCAGCACGCACCTTCTTGAAGACCAGATTGTTAGCCAGCATGAAGCCCCAGGGCACATAATTCTCTCTGTAATCCAAAACAACATTTTATCCAGATTGTGCCCAACATCAAACATAAAAATTTCAGCCATGATAGCAGCACATTACAGATGGAAATAAAATTTCATGATTCAGTCCTGTGCTCCAGAAAGACAACTACTGAAAACTAATAAAATTTGGTACCAACAAATCATCTTACTTATATCCACCTTACAGTTTTCCACTCTTATTTCTGTGACCAACACAAAGCAAAGCAAAGCAAATCAAAGTAAGTTGAATGTTGACCAACTTCAGATCCTGAAGACCTATAGATATTCAAGAGTGTTTAATTGTCAGTAAACACTGAACAATGAAATTCTTATTCTGTACTTCTTCTGTTTCGGCTCAATAATAAATAAATATGAAAAAATAAATAATCAAAAAAGAAAAGAAGAAATAAAACAACAAAAAATGAAATTAAAGGAATTATACAAAATAGACAACTTTTCTACATGAGGTACATTGTATAGGAGAAGTTGCAGTATGTCTGTGCAATGGTCCAATGGTGAGTTATTGTAAACAGTCTGGTGTAAAGTGTCATATGCATATAGTGCAATTTGCAGTCCAACATACAAAGCAATAGCACTGTGTGTGTGTGTGTGTCAGTCCTCGTGTCAGAGGTAGCAGTTCACAAGTTGAATGGCCTGTGCAAAAAAGCTGTTCCTCATTCTGGTGGTTCTTGATTTCACACTCTGATAACGCCACCCTGATGACAGGAGTGTAAAGAGGCAGTGTTGTGGGTGTGTTGAATCTTTTATAACATTTCGTGCTCTTCTGATGACCCTGATCTGGTAATATCTTCCAGTGATGGTAAGACAACCCCTGAAATGGATCTGGCAGTCTTCACGCCCTCCCTGACTGTCCACAGCTTACTGGGCTATTCTGCAGCCCTGGTTTGGGACTCAGTGTCTCTTGCTTTATTTTGTATTTTTATTCTTCTGATCACTCTGTCTTCTTCCAACTTTCTTAATGTTATTTCTGTTTAAGTATCCTATAATTAGTTTAGCCATAATATTTGGGGGCTTGTCCGGTTTACCTAAAATGTTATTGCCTGGCAGCTGATTGCACTGTATAAACGTGACCTTCCAACAAATAATCGCTACCACTTTCTCACCCATTCATGACACTGTAGCTGTACTGCAGACCAATGGCTTTGGCCCAGTCGGCCATTTTCTTCTTCACTGGCGACGCCTTGGCTCCTGCAGCTTTCATCTTCTCCTCAATCTTTTCCCACACACGAGGAACTCCGAGGAAACAAGTTGGACGAACCTCTTTCAGTGTGTTTATTAAAGAGCCCTGGGAAAATGAATGGTGGTTACAGTCAAATGTATTTATTCATAATATTTCCTTGTTTATGAGACAATAGTCTTGCTTACTTTGAGGGCATCTGGCTCTGCAAAGTAAGTGGTCCCAGCAAAACCCATGCAGACCCAAACATCAACCATCTGGGCTGCGATGTGGCTGAGTGGCAGGTAGCTGACCAGGACCTCCTCACCACCTTTTGCTTTCAACATGGTACATCCCATATGGGCCGTCCATGTTATCTGCACATTTAAGAGCGGGAGAAGAGTCACCCAACAGTCAAAGACCAACTTTGTATACAAAAACATGTTTTGCCCCATTTTACCATGGTTAAAAAAGTAGAGTGTAGAAGTGGAGTTTAAAGTCAAAGTCAAAGTTACTCACATTGTCATGGCTCAACATTACTCCTTTAGGGTTGCCAGTGGTTCCAGAGGTGTAGATGAGGGTGCAGCACTCATTGGCCCGAAGACTGTCGATCACAGCATTCAGCTGCTCGTTGGGCACATCCTCTCCCAGTTTCATGAACTCTTCCCACTACAGAAATAAAAAGATTGAGTCAGAACAGTGTAGCTAGACTGAACTGAGCTTTCAAGTTTAATCGGATTCTTTAATCACAAATAAATGCAAGAATTATGTATTGAAAAGTCAGCAATGGAACTGTAGACATTATATACAATATGTGATCAGATGTCTGAACAAATGTGTTTGCTATGTGAACTTACTGTATAAAGAAATGGCACTTTTTGCTGTGGTTCACCCTTGTACTGAACAATGGCTTTGAGATGAGGTAGATGATCTTTAACCTGGTAAAAGATAAAAGCTTGAGAGGACAGAACATTTCTTGTCTTCACAGACAAAGGACATAAAAATATAACATTATGGCCACTGATTGGTGAAGTGGCTAATTATCACCTCATCACTGCACCTGTTAATGGACCAACACAATACTAGGTTGGTGGTCATAATGTTAAGCTTGCTCAGTGATAAATAACTATAAGCTACAGTCACTTTGTACTGCACTAAGTGCTGGTGCTGAATAAAATGAAGCTCCTGACCTGCAGGATTTTGTCGAGCTGTTTCTGGTTCTCCACAACCAGGATGTTGGCCTCACAGTTGGCAGCCACATACTGACAGGCCTCTGGAGAGTTCGTCGTGTAAATCCCAGCTGCCAGTCCCCTGAGACACAGACAGATGCTTGAGCTTCACATTTCCTCGAACGAGTCACTGTCTGTTTTTGCCAGTTTGCCTATAGTTTGACATGAACTGGATAGTTGCAGAATATTTTGTTGTGCAGAAGTTAGTATGTTTTTTTTTTTTAAACTGTAGTTTAACCAGGAAACCCTGACTGAGACTTGATTCTGACTGAGCCCCCACATGCTTAAGTTCTTACTGCAGAGACTTGGGTTACGGTTTCACCCCAGATTCTGCAGCGAGCCATTCTGCCTTTCTCATTGATCTAAACATCCATCCACTTTCTTCTGCTCATCGTGAGGGTCATCAAGTCCCAGCTGGCATAGGGCAACAGGTGGGGTACACACTGAGCAGGTTTGCCAGTCTATCGCAGGGCCAACACAGAGACAACCATCGTGTCTTTGGACTGTTGGAGGAAGCCGGAGTACTTGGAGAGAACTTTCTTGCTGTGTGGTGATGGTGCCACCCCTTGATACATTTAAAATGTCATCAGCATCAGTTCCCTATACAAGTGATCTTACCCTGCCAAGATGCAGCCGATGTCTGAGATGAACCACTCAGGGGAGTTGAATCCCAGAATCCCTACGCCATGGTAACGCTCCAGCCCCAACTGAAAAAACAAAGAACAAGACGTTTTCAAAGAAGATGTAACTTTAAAGACACAGTGCAGCAGGAGTGTTCCTCTTACTTCAGATCTGTATCATGTTTCAATAACCACCCTGCTCTTGGGACGCAAATGTAACACGAGATGTAAATTCACACCCAAGTTTCCAGTTCTCACACTGACAAGAGTAAAGGAGGAAGTGCTATTTACAACACCTGGAACAGGAGTGAAATGCTTTGTAAAGCTTCCAATTCCAAGAGTTTTGTTCATTTACAGACACACAAATTCACCTGCTGATTCAAAAACCGAGTTCATGTTCATTTACATTATAATTCTAACACTTATTTGGTTACTTTGTTTCTAATTCAGCACACTGCACGACTTTAAAGTGCTGATTTTCAGCTTTAAGAAAGCACAAGTGTCAGACTTTTAGAGCTCCTGGATTCGAGGCTGATGAAAGACGAGGAGCTTTTTATGGCCGGTGGGCACATTTAAGGTCTCGGGCAGCATCACTGGGACGGACACCAAGCATTTGCTGATTGCTTGGTGATTAAAAATTACCTTCTGGCATCTTAACTATGTTAAAAAAATCCTAAATTACTTCTTTATTAACCCAAAACAAATGTAAACATACTTAAATTCCAAATAAAGATCCGCACTGAACTAAATAATGTTTAATTCAAAGAGCTAACATACTGAAGCTGTACCACTGCCTCTGCATCACACTGCAGTATAGCTTTAACATCTGCAGGACAATTAGCAAAAATTAACAGACCTTGAGAAAACTTTTAGCAGCTGCACGACACTGCTCGTAGTACTGCCTCCAGGTCAGAGTCATCCACTGGCCGTCTTTCTTTGAAACCAAAGCTGGATGTTCCCCGTAGTTCTCAACTGTCTCCAAAAACATCTGATGGATGGTGATGGGAGTCTCTGAGCCCGGGCCGGATCCCTCCATCCTCAGCCCCACTGCCTCGTCTCTGCTGCTGCTCCATAGCTTGTCAGCTGGGGATAGAGTTGTTGCCAAATGACTTGTCGACAGGGGAACTGCCTTTGGCTCTTCTGTATGGGGACAACAGGGGCAGCTGCGTTTACCAGCCATGGATCACAAATCAAAGTCAGTACGGAGAGGTGCGCAGTCCTCTGACATCACCGTGGCTGAGCTACACATAATGTGCAGTGAACAGCGGAGGCTCTGCTGTTACCTGACCCAACACAGGAAGTTGTGGAATCAAAGTAGCTAACAAACAAGTTCAATCAGAGGAAGTAATGGGATTTTAATTTAAAGGTGGATTTGAGTTACAAGGTTGGGTTCCTGAAAGAACACATATAACAATGAAAACAACAGCATCTCACGTGGCTTTAAAGGGAGTGTTAAAGATCACGTTTAGCACTTGGTGTGCCAATAATTCTGCATGTTTGGACATTCCTCAGAAATTTAGCACCTTTACGGCCGTCTGGATTAAATGTTCTCAGGTTTTTAATGTTTCTCTTTTTTTGCTTTCATATTTCCTGAAATCTGCTTTTCCTTCCACTTTACTGCCTTTATATTTCTAAAAAGATCTACAATGATATTAATTTTCTTGTTTCTCCACTTTTACAGACTTTGTTTTTTTCTTGCTGGCAGCTTATTATAAAAAAAAAGTCCTCAAACATGTCCCATCCCAGAGCTTTGCCCTCTACAGCTCATTAAGAAATAAAGCACAGTTTGTTCTTCATTATGAAGCATTTCATTTCGCTTCATTTAACCCTGCAACACTAAAAAAAAAATCACCGACATCAGCGTTCTGGGGTTAAAGTCTCACTTTCAAACTTGTTTTTAACTGCGTTTTTTCATGGGGCTCAAATTTTTGTTAACTGACACAAAAATATGAAAATAAAGATGAGTCCAATTAATCTGTGCTTTTGTCTCAAATATTTTTCTTCCCCTTATTTACTTTATTGTCCGAGCACAGCTTTGTGACACCTCTGCTGATCGAAGACACTGCAAACTGTAGTTCATGCCCTTTTTTACAGTTTGTAAATGCTTTTGCATTGTCGGCAACCTGACTGGAAGTGATTACGTGAACAGAAAAGATAAACAGAATTCGCTGCACAGCAATGATTGTTTTCCCTCTGGTTTCTTGTTGGAAAAACAGAAAAATAATTCCCCGATTTTTTTTGATGCTCCTCTCTGATTTGTACCTGTGCAAAGTCCTTCTGCAGCTCCCGCCTGCTCAGGTGATCCGGGAGGCTCGGCCAGTGACTCAAGGTGACTGGGAGGATTGGTCGTCTCCCAGCTGTTTGAAGCCCGCGTTGCACTGAAGTCCTCCGTGGTGGGCTTCCCATTGAGGATGTCAGAGTGGGTCTTTAAATGTGTGGCGTCTGACTCGGTCTGTGCCTTGTGAGAGGCGATGCTGGAGCAGATGACATGAATGAGAACTGATTAAAAACAGACAAACATTTTTAGATAGTTTGAAAATAAATAAAGTTATCGTGAAAATCATCTCATGTTACATACCTTTGAGCGTCCATGGCTGCAGCGTTGTTGCTGTCCATGAATGAATTCTCTTTGACTTTGTATTTGCTAGAAACAAAAACGGTGAAGTGAAATTTGCATTCAGGCCGGTCAGACGTCCTCCACCGAGGACCCTCCAAGCAGGTCAGATTATGATGAAACAATACCACTGTGCTCACTTATAAGGAGACTGAGATTCACCAAAGCCACTGCGACAGGTCAGAGCCAATGACCGTATGTGCTGCAAGTCGCACACGCAGCAGTAATGCATGTTGAAACTGAATATTGCACCATGAAGCATTGCTAAATCCATGTACACTATTTATACTTTGTCTCTGACCAGGAGCACCTCTCACCCAGATAATCACGCAAATGCTGCCATCACTTGTTAAAACACTGAACAACAATCATCTCAGACCTGAAACTCACTTTTCACGTGTCTGTGCTGCACATGGTGAATTAATGCTCTCTAAATGTACACTGGTCAGGCATTACGTTATGACCAGTGACTGGTGATCACGGCACCTGTTAGCGGCTGGGACATATCAGGGAGTGAGAGAACATTTTGACCTCAAATTTGATGTTAGAAACAGGAAATAAAAGGGCAAGCATAAGGATCTGAGCGAACTGTGGTGGCCTGATGGCTTTGGGCATCTCCAAAGCTGCAGCTCTTGCAGGGTGGTCCTGGCATCTATCAAAATTGGTCAAATGAAGGAACAATGGTGAACCACGGGTCTAATGGAGTCCATGCCTCCATCGGTCAGGGCTGTTTTGTCAGCAAAAGGGGACCAACACAATCTTACGCAGGTGGTCATAATGTCATACCTGAGCAGTGTATCGATTTAGCAACAGCAGAGGCAATTCAAATATCCCCTGCAGACATTGGTGCAACATTCATTGAGAAATATAAAGCTGATTTTGTAATAAAGATTAAAATCTGTGAGGACAGCAGGTTCTCAGACTGACCTCAACATTTCACGATTACCCTTGACAAGACTTCTCTGAACCAAAGTTCATGACTTGCCAAACTAGACTTTGGCAGTATGAAGTAACAAGAACAAAAACTTTGCTACAGATTATGCAAATACTAATTTAAGTGTCCTGTGGTGCAAAAATAAAAAAATAAAAGCAAAGTAGGAATTTTCAGCCTCATCAGTGGTGGTCACAACACTAGAAACCCACAGCAGTGACAGATGTTACGTTTGTTTTGCCTTTAAAGGTTCATTCTCTGTCAAATAAGAGTGGAGGAGTCAGGTCACATCTAACACGTTTGACTTAGCACATTCATGCACACCCCCACAGGCTGCAGTGAGAAAAAAGAGCAGTAAATTTTCTCTGAGTAAAGATGATATTTTTCAGCCATCCTACACTTTACAAAGCAGTTTATTCTTTTCTTATTTAACACACTCAAAAAGCACAAGAGTAGAAAGACTCTGTAAATGACATCCTACCTTCTCTGCTGACAGGCCTGAGTGGCGTCAGCTTGAAAGCTGCAGTCAGGTGTAGGACGAACGTGGATCGACCTTTGCTCGATGCAGGTGCACAGCTGTTGCCCCCGGGGGCGAAATATCAGACCACAGGGGGACTACGATAAGGTTAAAGTGTACCCTGCTCTCACGAGACTTGCACAATCCTTTGAACAATGCTTGCAGAGGTTGTATCGACCCGATAAAGCTATACAAAGAATATTGGCCAAAGGTTTCGGCTCCCCAAGGTTAGAAAGAACTGAAAGCCAACATGCAACCAGCTTCAGGTTGCATGTATTTCAGTTAGAGTTCCTAACAACTGTAGGCATTGGTAACACCCAGTTACAGGATTATGAGTCAAGAGTCCATTAAGCAGCGACGCTTGAGTGGCTTTGAGTGTTATCAAGATGTTTATCTTCTCAGTGTGATGGCGGTTATTATCAGACATGCAGGATGAGGCTGACCAGAGAAAAATCATAAAACTAGATAAGTTCTCTCAGGTTTATACTTTGACCTCTGCCCACTCTTGTGCTTATCCAATTCAAGGTCGCTGAAGCCTATCCCAGCTGCCATAGGGCGAGAGGCGGAGTACACCCTGAGCAGGTCGCCAGTCTGTCACAGGGCTCACAGATTCACACTCATACGGGCAATTTAAAAATCACCAGCTAGAATAATGTCACTAACTGCATATCTTTGGACTGAGGACCTGCAGAGTGCACGGAGACGCCACACAGAAAGGCCAGATGGATACCCAGAACCTGCAAGCTACAGCGCCACCATGCTTTTGTTCTTTGGCCTACGGGGTCAAAAACTTAAAAATAATAAAAATATTTGTCATTAACAGAGTCCTCTTTTCACCAACACTTTTCTAAGTAAATGTAGAGGAAAGGTCATGCTTGTGACAGACAGTTACCTTGCTCACAGGCACTGAGGTGACTGAATCATGCCACCCCAGTCACGCCACGGTCACTCTGACTCCAGCTTGCGGTGGTTGTAGCCCATCTGGACACAAGCCATGTGTGTGAATGATTAGTCAGGGGTTCATCAGTGCCAGCAGCAGTCCCAACCAGGCAGAAACTGGAACACACACACACATACACACACATGAAAATGTACTTCAGGTATTGAATATAACTCTGCACCCCTTTAAACAGGGCCCAGTTTATGATAAGAGATGTTTATTACATAAGAACTATGGTAACCGCCGGCAACTGGACTCCTTTTAGTTTCTTGAAGATGTTTCACCTCTCATCCGAAAGGCTTCCTCAGTTCTTCAGCCTTCAAGAAACAAAAAGAAATGCAGTCGCCCTTTTTTCAAGCTCCAGAGACCCAAAGAGAACCTACACAGACACGTTACAGATGAGCTCAGTTGCCATTTTGTGGAAAAACCTCTTGTCTAAGTTTGCTCGTCTTTAAGTGACTGACAATCTGATGGACGAGTCTGGGTTTGGTGGTTGCTAGGGGAACGGTACTTGTCTGACTGCAGAGCCAAGTGTTTGGTGGAGGGGGATTATGGTGTGGGGTTGTTCTTCAGGAGTTGGGCTCTGCACACCAGTGCGCAAAGCAGCTCCATAGAGACACGCCCCCTACTTCCGGCCGAGAATTGGCATTAAAAATATGGTACAAATAGGCCCATTTAAGTTACTTTTTGACATTCCACTCAACCCTCTTAACTGGAGGAGAAAGTGGAATGTCAAAAAAGTGACTTAAAGGGCCTATTTGTACCATATTTTTAATGCCAATTCTCGGCCGGAAGTAGGGGGCGTGGCTGGAAGCGGCACGCG
>VOQJ01017235.1:8090-18928 GCA_015052665.1 Apistogramma diplotaenia | reverse complement strand
AGAGATTAAAAAACGTCCCCTCTGACTGACTAAAAAAAAAAAAAAAACGCATTCACACGCACACACATCCGGTGCCGCGAGTGCGTGCTTGTGTGTGCGTGCGCGCGCGCATGGAGCATCATCGTCGGCACAATATGCTGTATGTTATCTTCACACAGCCACCTGTTTATAAGAAGGGAGTCAACAAACATCATCTGAATTCCAATAAGGCTCACCCTCAGAGTGCACACACTTCATCATCATGAAGCTAGCACTGTTCACTGTAATCTAAATCCCTTATTTGAAAGCTGTGCGCGTGTGAGACGGGAGGTTGGTGGCAAGGAGGGAGATTAAAAGTGACAGCTTTCAGTGGTGTTAGGGCCCATGTGCAGAGTGGGGTTAAGATAGTAGGTCTTTAGTACCAGCCAGAGATTGATCGCAGGGTTAATTAGCAAAAAGCACACTCATCGTGAAGCTGACAGGTAAACCAGAGGTTTGAAGGCGCGTCATAAAAACACACTGTGAGGATTTTCTCATTAGACTCCGACAGTTGTTGTCAAAAAGAATCCTAATTTTTCATGAAATGACAACCAAGTGTGTTATTCTGGCTCCAGGCCAAAGTTTAAACAAGCTCTTACTTAAACAAAAAAACAGGAGGAAACTCTTCTGCAACACTTGAAGAAGTCGAGCATTCTCATCACGTGCTGCTCCCGTTTTCAGCAAGGAAATAAGACTTTTTAAACTGGAAACGTGTTGAGAATTAAAGCTGCTAATCCCGAGGATTAATACAATTGAGTTTGCTGGATTGTGGTAATGCCCTGTTTCCTAAGCCTTGCCCATTAGGCACCTGCTGCTGTCACACTCGGATGGCTTCACAGGAAATTGCCTGGTTTTAGGATGGCGAAAGTATGCCAGGGCATTTGAACTGAAACACAAAAAAACCGTTTGCACACTTAGACACGACACGAAAACAGGAAGCAAGTTTTTACTGGTCTTGTCCTTTGGCTTCATGAGCCCAATTACCGGCTTCAGCATGTGTTTGTCCATGTGTGTGAATGCGTCAGTGCGTGTCTGTAGGCAGGTGCGTCAGCAGACCCTGACAGTCAGATTTCATGCACTGCGGGCTTTGCCACAAACAGACATACTCCGTCTCAGAGTGGAGGACTTGATTGGGCTCACGGCTCCTCCGGGAAGCTTTCTAAAACACGATAATCTCGGGGAGCCAATTGTGAATGAGCCACCGTGCCTCCTCACCTCCTTAAAAGCAGCTTGAAACTAAGTTGTGTAAATTGAACCGCTTATCGGTTTCCATCCTGTTGAAATCATACATTTAATGAACAACAACTAACTGTTAGTTCAACTCTACGTTCTTTTCTTTGGAAATGGTGTCTTAAGATAACGTGTGATTTATTATTGTGAGAAATTGTACTTTTTTTTTTTTTAAGTCTATCCAGAATTTTGCCTACTATGGCATCAATCCAAAATGATTGTAATCGTAGCTGCAGGCATAATGTATTTGTGTCTCACAGCTACAAACTACATTCACAGGATCCTACCAGGGTAGAATAAAACATGAAAACTCTCAGTCACACACAGGAACGAAAAAAGAAAAAAACACGAGCTGTAGAATCAAACATACCTATACTCCAAGTGAATTTAAAGAGAGCCCTCTCTGCTTTGATTTATAGTTCAGGAGAGGATTTCTTTCACTTCTATACTGCACCAGGAGAAACTGTGCTTGAATGTTTCCATTCTCTCATTCGCTTTGTGATGGATGCAATGGGACGAACTTCTTTGTTGCAGTATGTCTCTTTCGTGCAGTATGTTGTGGCTCTTCCTTCTATCATTGCAACAGGGAGATATGAGCTATGGTTGCAGTGGAAATTTGCAGCGCTAGATACCTTTATATTCAATCTAATCATCCAAAAACTTGTAGAAGAGGAACTTCTGTGGTCACTGTGTAGTATCTGTTTAGTGGCTATAGCAATGGCATGCAGTTATGTTTCTCAGGAGGCACACCTAGCCTACAGGCTGCAAGTGCACAGCTATTACTGCTACTTCGTCAATCACAGACTGTTATTAAAGATGCTCAGTGTGAAAAACCCATGTCTATTTACTGCTGAGGAGGCTGTGGAAGTTTGTGAAGGGAGTCTGATATGGGTTGATGAGTCATTCAGTCTGACTTCTGACTGATATTGTGGTGAGTTGTTGAGGATATCCTGCATTGCTGCATGTCTGATTGCTGACAGTAACTTATTGCAACAATATCAGGATTGAAAAAGCATGTTTATGCACTTTTTCCCAAGTTAGAGCCCTGAGTTCAGTTCATGATGTGTGACATGACGTGGAAAAGGATGAGGTGGAGCAGAGGGGGGAGAGAGAGCAATGGTGGAGGAGGCAGATGAAGAGGAGGAGGAGGAGAAATAGATAATAAGAAAGAGATTTTGAAAATATAAATGGACAAATCTAAAATGGTCAAATATATTTTGAAAGATCGTCAAGATTTCAGGCTTCTTTATTTGTGCCCGTAGGTAGATATGGTCTGCTAGTAAGTGAGTCACCAAACCTCACATGCGCCTTTTCAATACAAACACAGACAACAGACAGCGGATAAGCATAACACAAATGACAAATTTTTAGATATTAAAATGAAATGATTCTGTTGGGACATGTGGGGTTAAGAGCTGCAGATTTTGTAATGGCCAGCAGAGGGAGACACCTGCAGATCAAAAAGAAGCCTGGTTACATAAAAGTCTCATAAAAGTGTTTTGAAATAATAATGAACGCAACATGTTGTTCATTTTGTAGACTATGAATTCCTTGAGAGTTAAACAGAACAATAAAACAGTGTCTTTGTGAGTTCCTCACTAATAAACGGTACTTCAGTTGGAAGCCTGATTATTTCCCCTTAAATGCTACCACATTTGTAAGAAAAATGCATTTGTATGTTGAGCAGCAGAGTTGAGTATGCAGCTTGCGCCCATGAAAATCTTGCCAAATCTTGCCAGTGCCACACAGCTTATTCTGCTTTTGACATATATGGTGCTGACTTACAATGTACTGTAAGTATTGATCAGCTTGTCCCTATTATTCACTTATTTGGCATCTTGTTTTCAGTTATCATTAAATCATACACCGGGCTATATTAGGCATCAGCAAGGCCAAAGCATCATCCACCCACACATTCAATTGTATCAGTGCAGCGGCAAGGTTGATAAAAAAAGCCCCACCAAATTAAGCACTCAATGCCTACTTAAGGCAAACGAGTAGCAGAGGAGGTGAGCAGAATCCCCGAACACTGAATTATCCCCATCACTCAGATGTAGGATGCCATGCACTTATGTGCTTTCAGACACGCACTCTGCTCACTCCTTCACATTTTAACCCATAGACTGCATAAATAACCCGGCACATGCTGTTATCTTCTTTTGTGTTTCCCACACGATTTCCTTCTGCACTATGTTTCTCTGCCGTGACAAATATCCAGTCACTTTATTATATCTATAGTTATGCCTCTAATGACCCCAATCTCATTTGTCCAGCCTTCCTCTCCCCACTCACCCCAATGCCATATACATGTTGCGGGCCCCTCAGGAAGCAAAAGTAGTAATTAGTATTCTGATACATGAGCCAGTGGTGTCGCCATAACTATTTCAACAGCTATTTCTACCTCTCGCTTTGTGGTGAAGCACCGAAGAAGTCTCAGATGTGTGTGTGTGTGTGTGTGTGTGTGTGTGGGTGTATGAGCGTGTATGTGTGTGAACTGGAGTGTGTCTTATAATGAGGCTGAAGTAACACAGCGGTACATACTGTTCTTGTCACAGTGTAAGGTATACCGCTGATGACAGAAGCTCTCACTATGTGGTCTAGCGCTGACTCACCCCCCTCTATCGCTCTGTCTTTCTGTCTGTGTCTTTATACGTGTGTGGGGTTGTGCAGTTACATAAGAATTCACACAGATTCCTGGGATATGTTCGTTTGTGCAAAAGAGCGAGGGAGTGTTACCATGACGATGGCATTAGAAACCAACCTTACATCAAACAGTGTGCGTATCTTCCAGTTTTGTGTGCATGTGTGTGTGTGTGTGTGTGTGTGTGTGTGTGTGTGTGTGTGCGTGTGCGTGTGTGTTCATATTTGCCTGTGTGCTATTGCATTTGCTTCCATTAGAGCTGAACTGGAGAAATAAGGGCCTTTTGGTGCATATAAAGAGAAGAAGAAGAAGGATGATGGTGATGACACAGAGAGCATAGGAGAGGGTTTTTTTGTGTGTGTGTGTGTGTGTCACCGGAAAGACACGAGATGGAAAGGACAGGAGAGAGAGAACAAAAATGAGGATGTAGGGGAAGTTAATTAGAAGGAGGGGGATGGAGAATGTGCATCCAGATGTTGCCAAATGATCCTTTTATACACCCCCCCCCCCAACTCTTCCTCTCTCTTTCATGCCTTTGAATATGTCATTTTGCAAGTCCTGTGATCAGCCTGTGCACCTCTGCCAAAGCTCTGAGTAAGCTGTGTGGGCTTGTACATGTGCATGCATGTGACTAATAGAGCGTGTTTGCCTGGGAATGTGCCTGAGTGTGTACGCATATATTTGCCCTGACCTTCTCTGGGTACATTAGTGATGTTTTCTCTATGGTCAGTGCTGTGGAGTGCAAATCCATGCTTGACCCACGGCAAGGGTCACCACACCTTCCCCTTAGGTCACCATATTGCCTTTTCTCCTCTGCCAAACTAGTTCTCTCAGAGGATCTCAGATCTCAGAATAATAATAGGATAGGATATTACATTTTCTGTTTTATTTCTCTTAGCGGCACATCCGTATTGATATTAAAACCATACTAGCCTGCAGTCCTTCAATATCTCAACAAGCTGTGAATGGATATGTACTTGCACCTTGATTTATTCAGCACAGTGGACATGGTTTGTTTTTTATTACTTTACTAAGCCTTTCTAGAGCTATGCTACAACATTGTGTGCTTATTCATTCTTAATATAATTAATGAGAGCAAGAGGGTCCCACAAAAACATTGCACATGACTTTTGCCCCAGTCCAATGATCACATTTAGCAACACATGGCAGTGGTCAGTTGCATCCATGAAAGTGTATATTCCTGACAGATTACCAATAGCACCCAGTCAACCTTCATATTAGATCATAATTTTTAAAGGTAATATATAAGGAATTTTATAAGTGTTGTTATTGACTTCAATGACCAAAACAAGACAAATCCTCATTAAATGCAGTACAATAATGAAACACTTACTTTGACATCCTGAAGTTTGATTAAGTCTCTGACTGCACATGTAAGTGAGTTGCATTTACTACTAGGCTCCATGATGAGGAGAAGAGAGCTGCACAAATAAATATTCTCTTTTTTAAATTGCATTGATTCTGATGCTTATGTCTGTGCCAAACACATGGAAAAGTTAAGACAGAGAGTGAGGCAGGGTGACAACCTACCATTTCACTACATAAATATTTCCTTTCTCGCCATTTTTAACTGCCCTTTCAGTTATTTATTCCGGGCACTGGGCCTAATTGCCACACAGGAGTCGTTAAGCTCACATTCACAAGAATGGATTTGCAAATTTTGTGAAATTTTCCCGTTGCAGGGATGTCACAAGAGCATTGAACTGCCGTCCAGCTGTTTTAATAATGTTCATTTTAGTTATGGCATGTTAAACTCATTTGTATGTCTACTTAATTAGAGCACAAGTTGCTGTAATTATGATCTGTGCTCATCGAGTGCAGTGAGAGCTGAGTAGCGTCGCTGCTTTCCTGTAGCATGAGAGCTCTTGTTTGGAGTTTTGCTCGACTCCTACAGGGCTCAGTCCTGATCTCATCAACCAACTGCTGTTTGCCTGAGTTTCATAAATCTGGGAGCCGAATGTTTATTTTCTATTTCAGCCTAAATCGTTGTTACAACAAACATTTCCCACTGGAGTGAAACAGGGGTATTATTGACCAAAAACGTGGCCTTGTTATGCTGTTGCTGCCATCTGACACATCTTTTTCACATCTCCACCAGCACCACCACCAGACAGGACCTGCAAGCAATAAAAGCAAAGCTTAATCGCCTCTGTTATAAAAGGGAGGAATATCAAAATTCATGGCAGCAAATTTGCAGCATTAAACATTATGAGAAGGGATGGACTGTGGGGATGATGTGAAATAAACAACAGGAATACAAATGTACAGTTTCAAGCTTAAAGCCAAGATCAAACAATATTTACCTTCGTTTTTATAGCCCACCCAAGTAAACAGGATAGTTATGATCAATACTATCACTGGACTACACACAACTGCATGTTTTTTGAATTCATCCCGAGGCTCAAATCCTTTTAGCCGAATTTAAAGTCTTCCCTGATAAGGCATACAAGACCAGGCTATCTCTCTGGTATTACTCAGCTATCTCTCACTGTAGTCTATCAACTGTGAGTTTTCTCAGTTCACAGAACTGCTTCCTCCTATTTCACTTTCCTTGCCGACAGAGACCGGGGGAGAATCTTACATCTTTATTGCAGTGCAAAAGAGTTCTGAGAACCCTCTAATGCTTTTTTTTTATTAGCATTCATGTTTTCCGTTGTTTTGGATTATCAAAAAATTCACATGTAGGGCAAAATACCAGCTGTGAGTTATGAATATGATAAAAAAAAAAGAAAACAAATAAATAAACAAAAAACAAAACAAAACAAAAAAAACCCTGATTTAACAGAATATTGCATGTGCTTCTGCTGTGTTTGAAAAAGAAAAATCACAAGTGACCAAGCTGAGCCCAGGGTAATAGAAGAGCTTCATAATAGATAAAAAAAAATGAGAGAGTGATAAAAATAAAAGCAAAAAAAACAAAACCACACAAGAAAAAGAGTGAGAAAGGGAACGCGTGGTCTCAAAGTGCTCAACCTGTCATTCAAGCTTTAGGGGTTTATCTTTGGGAGCGAGGGCACCTGGCTTAGCTGGCTTTGCTGTGGGGACGGCAGATATCTGCGTGCACACTCGCTGAAGATGTGGCAGCAGGTATCCACTGGGGGGAGAGATATGACACTGTGTCATTATGTGCGATGCATAAAACATTCACAGCAATAAGCTCCTCTTTTTCATGTTCTCCTCTTGCTTTTGTTCTCTTCCGGCACGCAAACGCGACACGCACACATCAATGGAAGCAGTGGGCTGTGAGGCAAGATAGAGCAGAACAGGGATGTATGTTCACCTATCTACCCTCAGTCAATGCACCAAACGATGACTCCATCAGGGGCTTGAAATTACAATCATGCTCATGGGAAGGGAAAACTATTTTGGGTGAGTGGCACCACCAACCCCAACCGCTTCTGCACTGACATCCACTTTGTTTTCAGTTATCTGGATAAAGCTGAATATCAATAGAGACGGTTACGATCCCTCCTCACACGGAGGAATACATGATGCTACATCGATGCAAAGTGAAGCGCCTGCTTGAGTCATACTCTATATGAATAACTGCTATTAGTCCTCCATTAAGGGGGGATGTTAATTAATACTTTGAATTATTATGTTGGCAATACAAGAGAAACTACTCTGGCTCCGCTTAGCACAATGATCCTTTATCTGCAGGCTGACATCAGTCCCACCCTGTACTGTACTGGTCAGTGCTGCTGATAAGGGTTATTAAGAAAGTGGTCAAATCCTCTCTATCACCTTATTTTTTGTTGAAGCTGCTTTTACTCCTCCACATGCCTCCTCCAAACAAACCCCTTCAACCCACTGACGTCACTTAGTGCAAAAACATCTCCGTAGATGTGTGAGTCTGGAATTCATCAATGTGACTATTACAGCCACCACAGGCAATAAATTATACCATCATTTATACCAATATGCCACAAATTATAAAAAGTTGATTTTGATTTATTTTATTTTTATTTTACTAAACAGATCTTCTATAGTCATCTAAAGCAGGCTTTAGAGGTTAATTGACTGAGAATGAACACTTTCCTGCTGTATTGTTTTTATTCTCACTGCAATATAAAAGCTCATCAAATCAGTGGAATTAGCTCATGTCCTCGGATGTCTCAAAATTAGTTCTAGTTACAGAAATCCAACTTTGAAATCTTTCACAATGGAGATAATGGCACTTTTCTTTTTATCACCCTAATCCTGAACATATCCTGCAAGCATTACAGGGGAGGAATGCAGTGATAAGGCTGTCTCATCTCCTCCTGAGCCGAACTCAGCTGAGGCCAAAGGCTGGCCAGACGATGTTTCGCCAGAAGACATTTCCTATTTCACAAATGTAATTTTCCTTTTGATGCCAGAACAGTGGTCACGGTTGAGTATGAGTGAGTACAAAGAGCGGTATATTACAAAATGCAGTGTGCGTGCGCTTTCATATTCTGACCTTATTTTTCTCTGTTTTTCATTCCAGCCCGTGCACAAATGAGTGCAAACCGACCTCCTGCCTTAGCACAGCGACAGGGGTATTATTTCTGACAAACTAAGAAAAAACTTGTACCGCGCTGCTGAACTGGTCAGCATCACCACAATTAGTAAACCATGTCACAAATGGTAGCCGTCAAGCATGCCGGCGAGCGCGGGACTGGTTCCAGAGGAGGCTGCTCCGCTCTTTGGAACAGCGAGGTGCTGACCTTCTCTCAGCAGGGTAACAACAAACAAGGTCCTGACAACATGTGTGCTCTGACAAGGTGACTGCATGGAAACCATCTGGAACTCAATGGGAATCGGTTCTGTCTAAACTGACCACTCGCCGTAAGGAGATTTGTGAAACCGTCTGATGAGTGACGTGCTCCTTTCCTAATTCTATAGATATCTGGCAAAAACTGAGCATAGCTTTCAACGACTTGTCATAACAGTATTGATGCCATGTGCCATTCTAACAGATATTACTGCTTTTACCGGGATGATTAATTGATTAATTAATCTGTCAGAGCAGACAGGAAAGGTAGGGCAGGCGTGGAAGACACACAGGAAATGACCTGGGCCGCATTCAAACACTTGTGCCATATGGGCCGCTCACTCAATGAAGTGACCTACAGTATACCAGCACCTCCATTTTTCTTTTTGGAAGGGATAAACAAAGAATAGGTACTGTGTCAGAGCTACCGGGCTGTTGGGAGAACATTTTTTTCAAGTCTCAACTCCAGCTCCATAGTCAGTGTACAGATGTAGAAAAAAAAAAATCTTCTCATCTCGCTTTTATAAGGGAATCACGGGCGGGGGAGGGGTCCAAAACATTAGGAAAAAACTGTGTGATTTCCGCAATCTCTGAGTGTTGTTAACATCTGCCAGAGGATGCGTAGCGCTGTGTACACAGTAGTTCTTCAAGCGGGGTTTATCTCTTTTAGAGTTTCATGCTTTCATGTTTAACAGCACAAGCAGTGCACGTTACATTTTTCATACATTTGGCTAAAGGCACCTTTACTTTTGCTTTTTCTTTCTTGTTAGTCACACTGTTAGACGTGCTGCTAAGAAAGAAGCTGAATTCATGTTTTGCGCAACAGCAAACACGAAGAAGCTGCTGATGAACAAACTGTTTACAAGAAGCAAGTGTTGTGACTAAAATGAGAAGTGTGGGCACCTTTATTTTTCTTCTCAACAAAGCCTTGCAGGTAAAATGTCTTCACACACACACACATGCACACAAACACACAAATAAGCTACTTTATATTAACACCATTCAGCTCTCCCATCTGCCCCCATATCTTTTTCCCTTTTAGTTTCCGAACCTCTTCAGCCAAGCTCCTTTCCTCTTGGCCCATTACATTTCATCATCTCGACTATCCCTTCTGTCATAAGTAGCCATCGGCTTTTAACAAGACGCGGGAGGCCAGTGAAGCAAGGATGGTTAAACGCTCTCTGCCCCACCATTTCCCTCACTTGAACGCAGTGGTGATGGAGTCTCATGTCTGGAAGCTTTATTTCCCCTGTGGGCACTCTAGCATATTGTGGGTCATTTGTAGCGCTTAGATGGCTGAGCTAGTGAACAGATCTCAGCCTAAGCCCGCCACAGAGGGCCTCTGCCTCAGACTGTAAGCCTACGGCCAACCAAAAGAGAGGCATCGCGATGGATGATTGGTTTTCTGTCACAGTGACAAAACATTATGGAGGAGTCGTTAATTATTCTGTGTTGCATGTGAGCTATACTGTACATTTGCTGTAAGATTAACAGAACTGACTACTTGACCCCACCACCACCGCCATCACGCTTTCAAGCCTCAAACCACATACCTTACATAATGTCCTAGTCATTGTTAGCCCGCCTTTGTTGGACAATGCACAGAGTACAGTCTGGACTAGCAACTTCAAACCAGGTCAAAAGGTGAGTCTAGGATGGTATACAGGAACCACTAAACCTCCCACTGTGGAACAAGCTGATGTCCTCCTCATATTGCAGGCCTCAACATGTGCCACTATCCAGGAACCTCTGCACCCAGGGGTGGCTCCTATCTGTGAAGTAAACCCTGACTACATGAAAAAGCTACAATTGTGTGGGATAAAAAGAAAAAAAATAATTATTACCATTTACACCTAAAACCGCAGAGCACGTCATATTGACCCCAAAGAAAGGAATGTAAAACAAGGCCTGGTAGCCTAGCAACACTTTACACATATTTTGACGTGTAGGCTGCTCTAACATGAGCCAAAGCCTGTTAGATGTGATTGATAAATAAATATATATTGGACTGTAAAAGAATAATGGGTACAGGGCTAAAAAGATTGTGCCAAAAAGTGATTTCTGGTTTTTAAACTGTTGTAAATGACTTGTTGGCCTCTAATCTGTCAAACATATCTCAGACATCTCTCTCATGAATGATGTCAAGTCATTTTGAACATTCCTGTCAGATTCTTTTTTTTTTTTTTTGCAATG
>VOQJ01017226.1:0-24195 GCA_015052665.1 Apistogramma diplotaenia | reverse complement strand
TAATGGCCACAAAGGGATTTTTCTTTTTCTTTGCATCAAAAGTGTTATTGGTCAAAAAATAATCAAGGACACTGCCTGAAGCAAAAGCATGCACTGACACCGTGCAGTCTGTAACGGACCCCACACAAACCGCAATGTCAGCAAAAAATGAAACTAAGCAACGGAGGCGTGGAAGGTGAAGTGGTCGGGGACAATCCACAGCTTTTAGTAACAACACCATGACCGGGGCAGAAACATCCTCAGTAAAAACCCTCATTTAACACGGGGATAGAAGTGCGCTCTCTCTGCCTCTACCCGTGAGCAGTCTGTATGGATACATATTCTGCCGCTTCCAAAGAACACAGGCAGTAATGCAAAAGCAGAGTGAGAATGTTCTCATCACTGTGATAAGTGATGAATGGATGTTTGACCACAATGTGTCATTTTTTTAAACTTTACAGCTCCAAAGGCTTCAGCAGCATTATAGATAGAAAGCTCATTTGTTATTACGTAAGGCCCACTTACTCGTAAGAGTGAGAACAAAGAGCGGCTGTCAGGCTGCAGCCGACAGTCCTCCAACGCCCACCGAGTCAAAAACATACGTATGCAAAGAAGCAAGGGCATGCAATCTAAATCTAAATTACATGTGGGTAAACACAAGATAAGAGCTGTTTCCTTTGTTGGGACAATAGAGTGAGTAGCTCTGAGTTTGCCTGTGTGTGTGAGTGTGTGCAGTCCACAGAATTGGTGAAAGGTAAATAGAGGGCAGAGCATGCAAAACTGACTTCTCTTCATTTGAGACAGTAGGAACCTTAATTTCTGCTGTACATCAAACTATCATGCAGTACTTATTAAACTGTAAAAAAAATGCAGTGAATGAAAACAAAAACATACAACATAATTTCTTTAAAGAAAAATAAGAAAAATAAGAAAAATATTTTTTTGAATCCACAGCCATGCCGTGCTGTTCTTTCTCCGGGCAGAGCGGACGAAAACCAGGGCGTGTTCTTTCATCTGTTGTACGGTGGCCTCGTGGTGCCAAAATCAAGTGAGTGCTGCCTGTTTAAAATATCACTGTAACGGTCACAGCAGCTTGACAATGGCATTGATCCCACACATGGCACTGACTTCTTTTTTGGACCAGTTAAAATGGATTTTTAATAAGAACCTTTCATTGGATAACTAATGTGTTTCAGCTGGCCCTTGATGATGTAACATGTAGCTCCTCATTTCTGTGGAAATGTGTCGAAACACACATCGTGGAAAAGATGCCACTCCGTTTCAGAAAGGTCAAATTATTGATTATTAAGAAGACTGTTGAAACTAAAACTGGGTTAATAAAATAGTCCAGTGAACCACCGTCTTGAACGATTGTAACTGGAGAGCACATAAACATTTGGTGAAATCAAACAGACAAAAAAACTGCAGTAGAACGCCTGTGAAAGGAGTATTCCCACATGCAAGGAAAACCAAAGGGTCTAAACAGCTGTGTGGCCTTTGAAAAAAGCACCTATCAGTAGTCTAATCAAATAAGGGCTTCAGTTTACTCTGGAGCATCGCAAGAAGGTGATGTGGTGTGATGTGTCCTAACTTAACCTGTTCCAGAGAGATGTGTGCTTACTGCCTACTGTGGGGGCAGTGTTATGATGTGGAGTTGCTTCACTTGCTAATGTCTGGGTTCAGTAAATATACTGAACAACCCGGTTCTTTCCTTCCCTGATAGCACAGGCGTATTCCGAGATGAATTCCAGGATTCAAATTGTGAAAGGGTGGTTTAGATGTCATTTTCACACATGGCCACCACCAGAGACCTCAACCCCATTGGTTATCTTTGGGATGTCCTGGAGAAGGCTTTAGGCGGACTCTCGCATCCTCATTAGAAGATACTGGTGAAAAATGAATGGGACCCTAAACAGAAATAGAAAGTTGTGACAGCTTACTGACATCATCAAAGGTGGTCCAATTAAATATTTGAGTGTGTTGTTTTATGATGAATATGTTTTTCTTATTTGTTTTTGTAGCATATTTCAGAAAAGCACATTTATTCACACACAACATAAACAACAAACCCCAGGGGGGCAAATTTCCCACTCCCACTCACCTACTCACTGTCTCCCTCACACACTCCAAGCTAATTGGGAGTCGCCCCTAGATGACCTCATACACAGAAAGAGTCATCACCATGACAGCAGAGTCTTGCTCATTATCCCCAACAAGGGTCTTCCTTGTTAGAGCCCAAATTGCCACACCGCACCTGGCTGATATTGCAGAAAACCTGAGTCCATGTTGCCACAGCAACCACAACTTGGCAACCACGAATTGCCAGCGTTCCACTCCATGGGGGATTGATTGGGTGAGCAATGCAGTGAGAGGTGGATTAGAAGGAGTATTATTGTTTCCCTCGGTGCAGAGGGAAACGCACGGTCTGAGCTTTGCCAGACACAAAGAGAATGGTGGACTCACTGAAGCAATGATGATAGCGCTGGCCCCAACTTGGCTTAACACAGAGATGAAAGATGCCTCTCATTTATCCATTACTCATTAATTTGCTAATGTGCTGCAGTGATTAAAAAGTAGTGTGGTGGCCTTCTGGCTGAGCAGGCTGCGGCTTGCTCCATGTGGTTACTAAATTGAACTAAATGTCATTGTCTAACTGAGCACAAATTCACAGCTATGGTTGCTTTTTCTCTAAAATATCTGTTCAATCCACAGCCAGATGGGAGCCGTAGTAAATATAAGTACAAAGCAATTTTGTCGGGGGGACGATTGCAGCTGGAACATTCGGCCACTGAGTAAAATGAACAAAACTCAAGTGAAAGAATGATGCATCTGACAAACAGCCATTACCCTCTTCATGTAGCAGCTGTTCTACGCCTCTCTCCTCTTGAAGCAGAGGAGAAGAGAAAACCACTCAGTACCTAAGACAGGAGAGCAAAGTGCAGCTGTTATTTGCCACCATCCATTAGCGAACCAGTCCGACCCATGAGTGAAGGCTGCAGAGAGGGGACCTGGTTGGTAGTCGTTAAGTCACCTGAGTTACACGCCCGGGCTGTGCTGCAGGTGTTCACATGTGTGCAAACAGCAAATGTCAACAGCAGCACTCTGAGATTTCCATCAGTGTCTCCATTTAGACACAGTCAAAGTTTAGCTCCTCACCTGTTAATCCACGTCCTCTTCACTGTACTGTAAATGCAGGCCAGTTCTAGGGAAACCATAGGCTATATCTCAGAGATGGATGTAGATACCAACATCACCCACTGGTTCCTGGATGCCGCATGTTACAGACTCAGCTGTAGCATTTTGGCCAGTAGCATGTTGCCTTTAGGAGCCAGAAGTGACCATATTCATGCCATATTTAGCAAGCTTTTTTAGCAAGCTGCATTCATGGTATTGATGCAATGCACAGACATAGACGCCAGATAAGTAGTGCTAACTAACCAGCTAATAAAATAACTAGAATTCCATTCATCAACTGTCAGAAAATTACATTAAAAATGCTCCAAATGACGACAGCTGACAAACACAAACATGACTGTGAAATGATTGATTGAGTGATTAGGAGGGATTGAGGTTAGCAGATAGCAATTGTCTGCAGTAGCCTGTGTGTGCACACCTGTCAGTCAAACCCAATTTTATACCATGCTGTAATCGAGTTATTTTCATGGCTGAAGCCAGACAGTTTGATATGAAAGTCTGTGGGGACTGGTTGGCTTTTGAAGCCAACTTCAAATGACTATTAGAAGAACTGGCACTTGTTGGCTTCATTTTTGGAGATGGCTGCTTGATGGAGGCCTGTGGTTCCGCCCCCATTAAACTTTACCAAAAACTCCTGTTTCCCTTACAAATGCTGAAATAACAACCAAAAGAAAATTGGCACTAACATACTCAAACCTGTGACCCTGATCATGATTTCCAGACATGGCTGACAGTATACAGTACCAGTCAGAAGTCTGGACAGGAGGAGGCTTTTAATCACTTAAGCTCAGTAGCTTCATCTTGGAATATATTTTATAGACAGATAAAAGAGAAATGCAACGAAGCTGTAGAATTAAAGTAAGCTGAAGGTTTTGAAAAGTTAAGCTAAAGGACTGGAAAAAGAGCAGCGTACCGCCTGCAAATATGTTGGATACGAGAGTTTAACTGATGATGTCATTAACTATCATCGTGCAGGGTGGATCAGCTTTAATATTCAAAAATCAAAGTGGATATCAGCAACAACCCCAAACCATGACGTCACAGAGTCACATCATTTGAAATGTTTTCTTACATGCTTTTCATGTCAGTGTAAATTAATTTCTTTCACTGTCCCCTGACAGCACAGTGATCCCCGATGTCTGGAAATGTGTTTGATCACAGAGCATTGTTACATTCCTCTTTCTATGTTATTACTATGATAATAATTCCATTTATTCTTTAACCAGGTTTTACAAAACACTGCCCATGATGTCCACACCTCGTCCTGCTTCTTGCACCTCCTGCCGTGTTTGTGCTCTCAGTGGTTCACAGAATAAAGAGGTTGTTGACCAGGCAACCTATCTCCCCATCTACACACTGATGGAGGGAGGGAGAGCCTGCTGTGATATGAATCAGATACTACCATGATTGGAATACAATGACCCGGCAACGCAATCTCTCTCTCCCTCTTTCTGCGTCCGTGTCTCTCTTTTTCAGAACAAGGTTATCAGCAGAGATTATCTGGTTACGACGATGGATGGCTGCTTCATGCAGATAGTGAAGAGTTTACCTACAATGTGTAGCTCAGTTGTCCCTATATGTCAATTTCATGTCGTGGTTATTAGTGTAATGATGACTGTAAAATGAATAGCCAGAGGAAGAGTAGTGCCTTGTGGTATGGAGATAATGATGCACCAAGGAGATATTTTTACTTCTTGACAATTAGAATAGGCACTATAATAATTGTAGTACTACAAATGTCAAAGAATCTGCAGATCATATTAGCATTTTATCTATATAATCTCACATAATATCAACAGGGAAGAGGAATGATAATATAGTAATGCTGCTGTAAAGTAGGTCATACGATGTTTCATTCTAATGAATCACTGCAGCCCCCTATACGCTATATATTGGGTATGTATAATATCCCTAATGGAAAGTGGAGGCAGTTTTTTTTCTCAGTGTTTTACTCTCTGAGGGGGCGGCTGTGGATTAGGCGGGAGAGTAGGTCGCCTACCAATTGGAAGGCCGGTGGATCCCTGACTCCTCCAGCCCATGTGCCGGAGCATCCTTGGGCGAGTGTGTGCTTAGGCAGAGATAAAAGCTCAGTATGATTGTGTGTGTGATTGGGTGAATGAGACTTGCCGTATAAAGTGTTTGAGTGCTCAAGTCAGTAGAAGGCCACTATACGAGTACCAGTCCATTTACGGTTGTTGATTTTTAACATTTTTAAAATTCAGATTTAACATTAACTGCCACAAAACGCTTTGATCACTCGCACATTAAAATAACCCAGCTAATATCTGTAATTAGGTCATGTTAGACCTTGCTTTTGTGATACTGACCACCATCTCTTTAACAGCATGTGTTTTCAGCATGTTAGTTTGCTGATTCCTGGGAAAATATCCGGGAATAGCAGTTAGGCTCACACAAATCCCACGAAGGGCAAGAAACAGCAGCAGTGGCATCCTGGTTCACCTGTGACCTGCAGATGCAGCCGCTTCAAATGGCTGGCTGGTCTCTGACAGGCTCATGGCCAATCCCTGGCCTGTCCTCGGCCACAGCTGAACCTTTCTGTAAAACACTGATACAGATATTTGCTTGAAGCAAATACAAACTAGAGATCGTTCAGACCGAGCGAGCAAGCCACAAGGCCGAAAGCGACACATACGAACTGTGTTTATTGCTGGCTACTGCTTCTGAACATAAAAGCATAAAAAGATTGGATTTTTTTAAAAAAATCCAACAACTTAATTTAAATATCAATTAATTATAACCAGGTCCTGTCAGAGAAGGATGTATTTACTCGCTTTCATTTAGTCTTCCAAACTGAATTAACTGAAGCATACAAATCATATTCAGGAGTGTTGAGGTCAGTGAGGGAAATGTTTTGATTGTGAGCCTTGCACAGGAAGCAGTAATTCAGTGTGTTGGATCAGTCGGTAAGAGGTTATTAAATGTTTGTCCACATCACATGTACTGTATCAGCTTCTGAATATAAAAACTTAATGAAGCCTGTTGAGACTGCAGCAGCCAAGGATGATAACAGGCTCTGACTTCTCAGAGCTGTGGCAGAGTGCATCACTTTACAGGCTTTACAGCTTTAGGGGTAACTCTCCCATCCACCATGAATCTTTAGCAATTAGGCAGAGAAATGGCAAGGTGGGGAGGGGTAGAGAGTTGGGGGGTGGTGGGGGTACGCTATTATATCACAAAGTAGCAGGTGAATATACTCAGAAGACTCGTGCTGCTCAGCATGTTAGGGGAATGCAACATTTTGGGGAAAAGAAGCTCTTTGATCAGTTAAATGTTGTGTGACCAGAACACTGGCTGGCAGTTTCACCTGTGTGTGTTAAATCTGGCTTGTAGCAGTCAGTGAACACAAGCTGTTTGTGTGAGCACTCTGCTAGACCAAATAAATACTGAGGACAAGGAACTGAAACTGTAATCGTGTTCATACCAGAGCTCCAACACAATCATGATAGCTATTATCCTTTATGGGGTCATCTGTGTTAAGTCATTGATTCCAAACCTGGAAGTTGGGACCCCCTAAAGGGTCATGAAATCAGTATGAAAGGTTGGCAGGGGTTTCAAATTGAACTTTTTGGCTCCCTGCAGTCGGTGGCCTGGCCGGGTTGTACCACACCGTTTATGACAGCTGGGGTAGCTGGACGAGTGGTTAAGAAAATGGATCGATGGATTGATCATCTTTATGTTTTTCCTGCGATCGTTTAACTTCTTCATCACTACAAGAAGATTGATTCCACCCTCACATATGCTGTTTAATGTGAAACAGGCGTCACCTTGGAGTCCACAATGTGTTTCCCACAGATTTAGTACTTGTGGTGGTGGAGGGGACTATGTGCAGCTCCTTTGTGACACACATGCTTTCACAAATGAATGATTGAATATTAACAATGTGTACATTTATGCTAATATTTTCCAACAGTAAATATATGAGCAACATAATCCGCTGCGTCTTCAGCAGGTCTCTCGTTCCACAAATGTTCACCAACTCCACCGTTACAGACTGCAGCTTGTGACAGTAACCTATAGCCTTGATGAGCTGAATAATCTTCTGGTTAGAATGGCCCTGGTGCAAGACGAATCTCCAGAGCATAAGAGCTACAGACACCATCTGTAGTCTAAGACGGTGAAGGTGGGCATTGGATGGAGTATACTGGAGTATACTAGCCCATCCATGTATGTGATAGGTAACTGCAGTGGTGCTTTCTTTGTTTCATCTCACCAACAATTCGTTGTGGCAGACGGCTGCCCCTCCCTGAGCCTGGTTCTACTGGCATTTCTTCCTGTTAAAAGGGAGTTTTTCCTTTCCACTGTTGCCAAGGAAGCTCATCTGATTGTAGGAGTTTCTTTGAAATATTGTAGGTTCTTTCACTTACAACATAAAGTGCTGTGAAACAGCTGCTGTTGTGAATGGATGCTACATAAATAAAACCGAACTGAATTGAATTAATAAGTTAAGCCCCAAAGTCACTGCAGCTAGTCATGAAAAATTCACCCCAAAATGTTGCTTAAGCTTCAGTTTTTACAATGTTAATATGAGAGCTTTAAATTTTCAAGAAGGCAGCTTATGTTATGTTTGTATGACGCAGTAAGACCCCCGTCTTTATGCTATTCTAAGTTCACTAAGTGTGAGTTGTGGCTTCCAGTTTAGTGTAAGGCTATGAGGATGGGATCAATTTTCTTATCTCATATTAACAAGAAAATTGTTATTAGGAAGGGCATGTGTATTAGTGGACTGGGTTAGACTCAGAAATGTGCATGTTGACAACACAAATGTTCATCTTACATCAGTGATATTTTTCTCTCTATAGTTCATCATCAAAATGATCATTATTAAATCGAAATTTCTCAAATTATTATTTTCCTTTTTCACAGGGTAATGGCCTCATACCTACAAACAAAATCCGGATGCTGCAATTGCATTTTTAATTTTTTGCACCACACCCTTTACATTTCAATGTCCACTCGGTGAAGACAGAGTAGCACCTAGGGTTACTTAACATGTTATTAATATTATTGTCATCAATATGTTCAACTAGTCAGGAAGATTGACAGAAACATTAACTATAGTAAATAACATGGTAAGATCTTGCCAGTGCCCACCTGTCAGCCTCTCCATTGGTCCCGTGGTATGATGCACAGCTCACCACCAGGAAACATAACTGTTGCTAACTAATGATGAATTCTCTGCCCCCCCCCCCTTCTCAATATCTAATTTCCCCTCCATGCACCAATGACTGCCAAAATTATATAAGCCTATTGACATCAACTTACATTTCCCTGTCCTACATAATCTACTCTGCTGGTTAACCCCCTAATGTCCATCACATTAAACTTCTTATTGAGGCTAACCAGCTTCTCAGTTTCAAGAGGGATCTGTGAGCTCAAACACTATAGTCCATAAGAGAAGACACAGGAATTAGCCTCAAATTAAGCATTTTAAACCACCATGCAGCCCACAGTGGCTGGAGATATACTGGTAGGCTGCGAGAGGGCTAATTCGAGGCCCCCCTTTCTGCCAGGTCACAGAGCAGAAATCCACAGACAATTAACAGGAGCAAACATTATGATGCTCTTTGCTGAAAAATACTCATTTTTGGCAACGTGATGAATGGGATTAATTACTCCACAGCTGAGAGTTGAAGAAACAGCCTGGAGCTGATCGAAAACCACACTGTGGTGGAGGTGGTGTTTTTAATGATGAACATGGAGCACGCAGGCAGCAAGGTGCTCTTCATCCGTCCACATGCCTCAGTGATGGCTGAGGGAAACTACAATCCGGAGCGTCCACGAGCATCGCTCTGCAAAGACAACACAAAGACGGTGCAGCCGGCGCACGATGAGCCGCTGACACCCGCGATAATCACACGAATATCGCTCATATTTAGGTCAATCTGAAAGTAGCCTAATGCCATTTTCAGCCAGCCCCCATCCATCCCTTCATCCTCCGACCCCCACACTCCCCGGCCTCGGATGGATGGATGGACGGCGAGTCAAGCTGAAATAGGGGGGGTTCCATTTTCACTCCTCGATCAATGCGAGCGCACCACAGCCCTTTAGCGCATCATGGCAAAGAGGGAATAAAAGCACACGATCTACACCACGCCTCGGAATAAACTGACGAAAAACAGCAAAAACATCTGGCACACACTTCGACACACACACAATACAACATGCGGCCATATTCGCAGCACGCTGTCATATTCTGGCTTTTTTTTTCAAGGCAGCTGCACAAATGGGAGGTGTGAGACGAGCGGAATGAGGAAACTGAAATGACATTGCGCCTGCTTACTGTAAAATAAATTCCCTCGGGGGGGATGGAGAGCCTCCCTTTTTCCCTCTTGACTCCCCTCCTTTCCGACGTGCGAATTTCCCGAAATTCAGACCATGCAAAAGAGCCAGTCAGTCATTCCACCCCTCCGAAGTATTTGGTCCTGCTCGGCGGTAGTGTGAAAGGAGAAGGCAGAGCCAGCATCCGAGAGAGGAGAGACCCAGCTGTGGGGAGGAAATGAGGAAGGAAGGAGCGGCCGGGCCGGAGCACTGCGCACAGGAGAGAAGGCAAGGAGAGCGGCAGAGGTGCTCTCTCTCTCTCTCTCTCTCTCTCTCTCTCTCAGTTCACAATACAACATCACCCTATCCTTGCCAGACAGACGGACAGACGTTTTGGGTACCAGTATCCGCAGCGACACCCGCTGGTGATGAGAGGGACTACACAATTGGGCAGATAAACGCCACAGCTGGAAAAAACGAAGCATGTGTCTCACTTATGTTACTGCAGATACTTTTAGACAGCATTAAAGGTGAAATTGTAATTGTAAGAAAATTGTATAATATATTCCTGTAGAAGAGGTCACTGTTCTTTCTGCTAATTAGCCATGAGATACTGCGGCCACTTTCAACATTACACAGTTATTACTGATTTAAAAGGTTTTTTGGGGGATAGAAGACGACCGTAGACACTCCTATAGACAGTTTTATGGTTAACACTCAAAAAAGTAGAGTACTACACATTACTTGCTAATTTTTTAAAACAGTTTTGCACTACATTGCCCAATTACTCCATGCGGAAATACATTTTTCACACTACTAGTCAGATTATGTTTGTGTTACTCTAACTGCACTGTGATATAATTACAAGCCTGTACTCCAGGGCTGACTGTGGCTCAGAAGGTTGTGCAGATTGTCTACCAGTTGGAAGGTTAGTGGTTTGATCCCTGGCTCCCACAACCTGCATGCTCATGCATCCATGCCAGCACCAAAAAGACAGCACTGTGGGGGTTCAAATTTAATTGAAAAGCACCATACATGTAGAGTCCAATACAAATCCCAGCTGTAATGAGGACACACACAGGCTTTTTTGTCTTTAACTGTGAAGACAAAGCCGACAGCAAAGCTTAAAACCAGCCCAAAGAGCACTTCACACTGATCACCTGTAATTCTATACACCAGAAATGGAGGCACAGATGCTATAAGTTTAATTTCTTGGGTACACTTAGCTTTAGATCACTCCAGGTTCTTAACTTTGTGTTAGCTTGCTCTCTGTGCAGATGCTTGCTAGTGTTGCATTAGGAGCAATGGAGCAGGTTCTGGGTGCAGTTTGCACTTTACCATCATTTTATTGCCCTTTCATGCAATAAAAATAAATGTAATTTCCATCTCGACTCTACAAAAGCTGGACACTTGACCATAACACCCCTGTCTGCTTACAAACTGAAGCAAGAAAAAAACTGCACTTTTGATTTTTTTTATCAGCCCATTATGCTGATAATTGAAGAACTTGTGTAATAAAAGTAACAGCACAATGGTAACTGTAATGTGGTTACTAAATTAGTCTTGTTACACTGTTAGAGAAAAATGTCATGTGATTACGATAACTGGAAAACAGACGATAGTGCCAAAGTCATCGAACAACCAGCTGCACGGTGATCTTCTTGATAAGCTGTAGATCATGTTTGGTGTGGGGACCGGGCCTCCAGCATGCCGGTTACAGTTATACGGCTTTCCAATAGTTGTATGGCTGTAAAGGTGCAGTACTCCGGTGGTCATCACGTCCCGGTCCCATTTTGTGTCGAGTTTGCTGGATGGGTGGAGGAGCCCTGAGCTCCTCCCATGTAGGGCGTTTCCCCACTGGATTCTGCAGTGATGGACGGATACTAGCTGGTTAGCATGCCAACTTTAATAGATATTCATTCATAGATGTCTTTGAAACAAATTAGCTTTCTTTTTTTAAAACTTTTTTGTCTGAAAGTTGTTAGTCACAGTCAGCTGCAGCGGCAGAAAAGATCAACTTTTTTCATTAGAGTTGCTGAACAGAAAAACAAGGTGGGATGCAAAACATGTTTTCCATAATTTAAAATTTTCTAATGGCAGACAACAAGGTTAATGCTGCCTCGGTTGTATAAAATGGGAAAGAGGATTAGGATGTTTAAATTATAGACGGTGCAGCACAACACTGGAAGAGTTTATAAAGCACATTTTGGTCCCCCAAGCTATGAAGTTATACTTGCATAATGTCCACTCTGATAAATTGATAAAATCGGACAAAAACGAAGTACAATCTAAAATGTACTCACTAAATACTTAAACATTACAAATTTTATTAATATGCCAAGTTTCCCTTACTCTCTGTTATTCCATTACTGCATGATACGTAGTTCCCTGTTTTTTCATTACAAGCCTACTGTTAATGGTTGTTATTTGCAAAAACAAAATCACTTACCCACATTTAACTGTTTCCTTTAACTCGGTAAAATGAAATTTGAACTATGCTGCTGTAGTAACAGTTTTTATCATAAATAATCACATGCTTTATTCTGATGGGGTTACTTAAAACGATGGACCCCATTTTGCCTATTTTAGATTTATAAAGGAGAACGGGTTACTTGCCAAACAAAGTCATCTTAAACTGTGAGCCAAAAATAATTTGGCTCACGGGTTTCTGCTTGACCCACAGACTTTATGGAATTTCAATAGATTAAAAATGGAACACTGATGAAAACAGACAGCCCTGTTTTCATTTGGAGATGCTCAGTTTGATTTACAGTATACAGTGACACTTCACAGCAGGAGCTGCCTCAAGGCTTTTTATATACAGAGAACACAGCAATCAGACAATCGCCTATGAGCAAGCACTTGGCGATGGAGGGAAGGAAGAACTCCCTTTTAAAATCACTAACCTCCTGCACAAGCAGACTCAGGGGCAGGCACCCATCTGTCGCTTCGAATTTAATAAATTTAAAAGAAAAAGGAAATTAGTTTATTTGTCCTTTTAGAAACAAAACCTAGATATACAGTACTTAACAGCCACATCATTAAGACCACTTGGCCCACATTGTGTAGGCCACAGGCACAGGATAAGGAACCACAAGAAGTGTTGACAGTGCAGGGAGAAACCCCAATGGAACGACTTCCAGCATCATCTGATTGAGGAGTTTGGACTCTTTGTGTTGTCCTTTGAGCAGATCCTGAAAGCCTGGCTAATGAACCACCTTGGCTCCCACAGCTTCTGCATGACTCCGTCATTTCTAGAGTGAACCTTTACCCATAGTGCTTTTTAAAAATGCATTCCCATGCATTATAGAGTGTTTCCAAAGTATAGAGTGCGGAGTGCTAACCAGCCAGCTTTAAGATGCCAAGAGTTAATACTTACTGGATTGTTCATTCGCATCACTGGAAAACTAGAAAAGAACATTTTAAAAAGGCAAGTGAAGTGAGAGCGAGAGAGCTTCCTCATATCAATAAGCTCCTCATTTGCCAGTGCAGTTGTTTTGCACAGCTACATTTTCCTGGGGAGATGTCTAATTAGTCAAACTTCATCCACCTGTGTGAGATGGAGTGTAAAAAGCAGAGCACTGTGATCAGAGGAATATTGAAAACAGCTTTCAGTCAGAGTCAGCCGATATTTTTAATAAGTTGTTTGTTTAAACTGTCACGACCTGGCTCAGAAAGCGTGGCAAGAACGAGTGGGGATGCAGGGAGAAGGCCAATGAATGCATTTTTTTTAAAGCAGGAAACTTAAAAGCAACATAAAGCAAACATAAATCAATCAGTGTTATTTGTGAGTGAGTGTGAGTGAATGGGTGGATCTTATGGTGTTGGATATGCTGAGCGGCACAAATCAAACAAAGACGAATGTGAGAGAATAGCTTCACTTGGAATCGGGAAGGGAAATGGTTTTATAGTGAGGGAACGCCAACGTGACTCCTGCCATCGAACGCAGTTACTGACGAGACTGTCACACACACATGGCTAACATCAAACATGGAGTTTGGAATGAAAAGTGGAGCAGGTGGGACAGGAGCAGTGCAGAGAAGAGTTTTGATTCTTTAAGACCTTTCTGGCAGGCAGGAGACTCAAAAAACGAGTAAATTCCTGGGAAAGTTCAGTTCAATTCAATTTTATTTATACAGCGCCAAATCACAACAAATAGTCGCATCAAGACGCTTTTTATTGTAAGGTAAAGACCTTACAATAATTACAGAGTAAACCCAACAATCAAAACAACCCCCTATGAGCAAGCACTTGGCAACAGTGGAAAGGAAAAACTCCCTTTTAAAAGGAAGAAAGCTCCAGCAGAACCAGGCTCAGGGAGGGGCAGTCATCTGCCGCGACCGGTTGGGGCTGAGGAGAGAGAGACATGACAGAAGACATGCTGTGGAAGAGAGAGAGGGATTATTAATAAGTAATGAGAAAATAAAGGAATAAAGGAAAATTGACACTGGAAAAGTTCCTTTAATTTTATAAGCTAATGGTAGAAAAATAGCTTAGCAAGCTTCATCCAGGAGACACCAACTCTAAGCAAACTTTTATTCTTCTTTTGCTCTTCTTTCTCTTCTTTCACCTCAGCCCCAGCCAGAGGGCTGCCCCTCCCTGAGCCTGGTTCTGCTGGAAGTTTTTTTCCTTCCCACTGTCACTGGGATGTCTGTCAGACTGCTCCACGGCAACTGTGGCTCCATTATTAGCTTACCACCACCAAGTATGTTTTAGGTGTGAATGAATAGAGTGTGAAATTATAAAGCATTTTTGAGTGCGTAGAAAAGCGCTATATAAGACTAATGCATTATTATTATTATTAGCAAGACTTTAAAATTCATGAAGGTGGGGCTTAAAAGACAGTAATCATCTACAACTGCTGGTGTTGACACAACCGTCAACTTTAAGCCTCATAAAATCACTGGTACACCACAAATGTGCAGTTTATATGAATAAGTGAAATATCTAAATGGATGCTTGTATCAGGCTTTTAGGTGCTATAACACTGGGCATTTTAACAGGGAAGTCTACGGGGGCTGATTCACTTTTAAAGACGGGTTCAAGGGGTTCGAAGAACTGCAGGTTTTGGCACTTCTGCATGGGCTGAACTTTTCAGTCCCAGGGGCTGTTGGTTGTTAGGAACCAAAGAGGCAGAGGAAACTCTTCACAGACAATGACATGGAGTCTTCCTCAGCCTGTGAGCTACCGCTTCGATATGGGAAGAAAATAGAACATTAAAACCTCTGCGTGAAAACGGTCCAGATGAGGGTTCAAATTCTCACTGGAGCAGAAAGTCGTTGCCTTCAGCTCAGAAATCAGCCATGACACGGCGTCCTGAGCGGTATCAGGATGTTGCAAAATCTCACATCATAACGGCACTCATTGATTCGTCCTTAACATATCTCACCCCACTCTGCATCCCAACCAGCAGAGACCAACTCCAGCCTCTTTGTTGAGTTATCTGTAAAGACTACAATACATGCACAGAGACACATGCCAAATCAGGACAAAGCCTTTCCTAGAGGGAGTTAGAACACAAAAGGAGACTGGAGAAAGTTTGTAACCCAGTTGAATTGAGTGCTGTATATCCCTTCTATCTCTGGCTCTCTCTATATTTGTCTGCCTTTCATTCAGTCTGCCTCTTTTCTCCCTCTCTCTCTGTTCCTCTTTGTCTTGCGTTTCTTTGTTCAGTCAACTGTAAGCCATTTCTAAATGCCACAGTCAGTGGCATCAGTAGCAAACTAAATCTCGCACACATTGTTCTCATATGCATCGTTTGCTTCATTGAACAAGAAATGACTTTGGATGTTCAGATTATCTGCACAACCAAAATGTCAGACCACGACGCTTGAAGAAGCAGAAGCTCAAAATATCACTAAATATAAGCAAATGCATTTATGTTGCCGCAGTGTTCATTTTGCAGCGTTTCCCTTCCAAGCTGTATTTGCTGTATCACCCCAAGTGTGTTATCTATTTCTGCACTATACTCCATTTGAGCTATTCTTATCTGTGGCCCATCCTCTGCTGCTCTAATGAACTGACATCTCCACGGGGATCATTAAAGTTTCATCTGACCTAATCTAAAAATTGAAGTCCCCTTAAGCAAGGCACTTGTCTGCTCCAGTGGAGCCGCTCAGTGTCCATCAGCGGGAAAATGTGGTTGTACTGAGAAGCCTCTCACAGGTGTCAGGATAAGCACGTACGAGTGTGTGAAGCACGACGCTGAAGAGAGGAACACACACACACACACACGTGCGTGCGCACTAAATATATGAACCCATGTGACTTGGCTTGAAATCACAGGATGATGGTGAGACATGTGATTATGTAGCTTACCACTTTTTTGAGTGGTTTTTAAAAATAGCTTCAAAAGCAAACCCAGAAGGTGTCGACCGCGCTGACACGTCATGTGAGAGAGAGACGACAACGAAACACAGACACGACAGACATGAAAGCCGTTAACAGCTAACCACTCGATGACCTAAAGGTCCAAGCAATAACTTTAATGCAAAGTTTTAGATTTACAGATTTGAAGCTTTGATCTACAGACCCCGTTTGCCTGGAGTATTAATATTTGATCCAGACTGTGACATTTTTCTAGTTGAAACCGTCCTACAAACGTGGCTGTTTTTGGACTTCTTTGGTCCACACTAAAATCTCTCAACACCATGCCATGACACCACGTCCCCAAAATGAATCCTTTTGACTCTGACAGCTTACTTTCCCCTTAGAGCCACAATGAATCTTGTTTTTTTTTTTTATACATTTGATGTTTTTAAATAAATGTCTCAGCAGCTGTTGGATGCAGTGCCATGAATCCAGCAATTCTTGCCCACCCTACGGGCTAACATTTCAACTAGCATTTGTCCAATAACTGGTGTAAGTCCAAATCCCTGCAAAGCTAATGTCATTCTCATCAACCTCTAGCTCTTTTTGTGTCTCTATGACGACTATGCCAAAATCTTAAGGACGAACTGAAGAGATCACAAAAATGTATTTTGGACTGCAGTGCACAGTCCAAAAAGACATATTTGCGATCGACTGTGGAATGAAAAATACAGGAAAATTATAAAGTGTTATGGACTCAAATGTGTGTTTTGAAAGGAATTACATCACGTGTCAAAAGGCTACGGAGAACTCACAACCACAGATAAATTCCCAAAAGGCGTGCCAAGATGAGACTGTCCTCTAGCCGCCAAGGTGGCCAGCTGGTGTTACCCAGCCAGTCTCTTCACATCTAGTTAGGAAAATGATGACAGCTTTTAGCCTGGCTCAAAATCTCTGCCGCGGCTGCTGGATGTTACCTTCTGGGAACAGGGAGCAATAACACTTATTTAGACTGGCTGTTGACTTCTGCAATTGAAACAGTGCATGAACAGTGTCAAGGTTTCACAAGTTCAGTCACTAATGTGCCGCGAGAAAGCTATTAGCTGGTTAGCGCTGGGATTTTTGATGATTTTAAAAAGGTCAAATGAAAATTCATTTGATGAAATAAGAATAATAGACAAATATTTACTATTCTGTTAATCCATTTCAGAGTTTTCTGTTAGATAACTTGGATTTTATTACAGAATGCACCTTTAATTTCTATGCTGATCATGATAATATTCGCTGAATGATATAAATGTGAAACAAGCATATTTTTCATTTAATTCAGTTTTATTTATATAGTGCCAAATCACAGCAGCAGTGATCTCAAGGTATGTAAGAGACAAAACCACAACAATCAGACAATCCCACATGAGCAGGACCTGGCAAAAGCGGGGAGGAAAAACCCCTTTTAATAGAAAGAAGCTTCTGGCAGATGCAGAATCGAGCCAGAGAAAAGAGAAAAGGTAAAAGGAGAGTATATTTTAGCTATTTTCCCCAGTTCTTTGCTTTTTCTAAATCTTTTTGCTATTGCGGTATAACTCATAACACCATTTTTAAGGAGAACTTACTGCCGTTATCAAAAAATCTGTTTCATTTTATGAACACTGACAGGCTCCTTTGCATCAGACACTTTTAATTTCCTCTCTCGCTGATCCTCCAAACAGCAGTACCCTTATAAGTCTACTACATCTTTCCATATAATAAAAAAGACAAATAGTGTGCACAACATGGGCTGACAGGAGAATATATTCTTTATTGTAGAGTGCAGAAATATACAATAAAACCCATATAAATAAAGCGATCGTCTGCAATAGCTCAATGCCTACATGTGAGATATATCTTTGCTCTGAAGTCAAATCTTTCACTTGGACCTGTTATCGTTTTACTGGGTTATATTTAACCTGTTCCAACTGTATCATTTAAAATTCACAGAAAACTGGAATGTACAGCTCTTGGTCTCAATTAAAACTTAATAGACAAAGCTGGTGAGATTAATGTTAAGATGATTTTTTATCAGCAGAGCAGCTCCTTCTCTGATAAATTCCCCATGCAGGTTTTCAGGTCGGCTCAGATTACAGCCAGTCTTCTTTCTTATGGTGAATAAAACATGCCACTGCTTTCAGTGAGGTCTGAATTGTGTCTTTTTCCGTGGAAACAGCTTGTAAAGAAATTTCTCCCTCTGAAGGTTAACCTTCATGTACAAATGAAAGACGCTCTGGGCAGGAGAGTGCGAGCCACAGACTGAACTGCGTTATGTTTATCGAAGATACGACAGGAAGACAATGCAGGTTTTATTGATCCACTCCAAAGTGACACAAATCACACAGTCACTAAGATGTACAATACAGCAAGCACAGGGACTAGAAATGAGCCTTTATCCCAGGAGTAACCCACACAGATGGTTATTGCAATGGTCTCAACTCGAGCAGTAGTTCTCATATAGAGAAAACACCAGTATATCCACCATGACATCTGCTTTCTGGAAACCTCTGGGTTATCAGTTATCAGTCAACACAAGTTCATTCGCTTATTAACAGCATCCATCAAATGTGCGAGTGCAACACACATACCTGCTAATTAATGTTTAGTTTAATAAAATACTGGGATTTCGCTCAACAAAATTTAAGTAAACATTTCTACAGAATCAGGAAGACTTTGTTGATCCCAGAGGGAAATTTCCGTTGTTACAGCTGCAAATATTTATCAGATAAAAAGAATAAACAGTAATAATTTAAATAATTTAAAACCTGAGAATTTTGTAAAATGTACACAAGAATTCCTATGAATAAAGGCAGTGGCTGTGATAATAAATATAAATCTGGAAGTTCAGATTATTGCACCACTTAGTTATTGCACGCATAATAAATTGGCCAGATGAACCACAGTGTCACCCTTTAAGGGAGGAGTTATAGAGTTTGAAGGCCACAGGTAGGAATGACCTCCTGCGGTGCTCTGTGGTGCATTTTGGTGGGATGAGTCTTGCGCTGAATGTGCTTCTGTGTCCCATCAGTGTGCTGTAGAGTGGGTGGGAACTATTGTCCATAATGGCCTGCAGCTGAGACAGCATCCTCCTCTCCGACACTGCAATCAGCGAGTCCAGCTCCACTCCCACACCACCACTGTCTCTGTGGATCAATTTGTTGAGTCTGCCTCCCTCAGCCCGCTGCCCCAGCATGCAACAGCCTAGGGCATAGGTGGTCTTGGGTGGTCTGTATCACACTGAAGACCATATTAATTGTCAGATAATTGCATCAAAATGTCCCATACACACTAAACACAGTGCAGTTCATTGACTCAAATTAATGTATTGATATACCTCAGTCAAATCAGCCATGGCTCTAAATTTAAGCATCCAGATGGGTTCATCATAACACAAATCACCTTCCACATTGATGCATGAAGCAGGAAATGATCCATAGACCAAAACAGTTTTATTGGCTACTGGCACTATTGGCACTTATATATAATGCTGCTAAGTTGGAAATGTTTCCATGGTGGTCAATGGGAATGGACTCTTTTGGAGCCTGCCCCAAGTGTCCATGAGAGGAACAGCAGTTTTTGGTATTTCACGTTGGCTTCATTTTCAGTCCGTGAAGGTTGGAGGAGGACCTGTAGTTACTTGTACAGTGCTGTGCAGCTGCCCCCTTCCTGATTTCTAACTTTTTGCACATTTGTCACACTTACATATTTCAGATCATCAAACAAATGTTTATTTTAATTTTTTATGTTGTTTTTTTTAACAACGCTAACTTGAGTGCATGTGTAAAAGATTATTTAATTTATTAAGGGAGATAAAAACTATCCTAAAGTAAATGCCAGTTCATGTTCTTAAACTCATTGCCAATTATTGCAAACACTCGATCGCAGTTCCAGGTGTGGATGGATTTTTTTCCCCTTAATAAATTTAATCAGAATTTAAAAAATGCATTTTGTTTGAGTTACATTTACTTGGCTTGTCTTTGCTTAATGTTAAAATAAGTTTATTGATCTAAAACATGTAGGTTTGACAAATATGAAAAACAAACAAATAGATCAGGAAGGGGGCAAATAATTTGTCACAGCACTGGAGTTTTATATCTTTAAATACTCTCAAGGTTATCAAAGGTGTCCCACAAGGCTCTGTTCTTGATCCACTTTGATTTGCTATGCAAAAATAAATTGGCTTTACATATTTGCTTTGTACTTTTAAGTAGATAACACCATTGCAAGTCAAATCTCATCTTACTCATTTCATGGCAACAGTGCACAGTGTTAATTTCAAGACCAGAGAAGAGATTCCTACACAGTGCTCATATTCACAGTCTTCAGTGAAGAAAGGCCAGTATATGATAAAGGATGGGGATTATTTTGAACTCTAAATCATGCAAAACAAATAGAATAGTACTAGCTATAATAATAATCTAGCTGGAAGTGAGCAAAACAGGTCCACCTTCTTCACTTTATTAGACAAACAGCAGTGCAATCCTTAAAGATGAAATTACATAATGGTTGGGATGTTTGTGATATTAAAAGCCGCCATGAAAAACCTTTTAGTTGATGTGGTATGATTTCAGCATTACATATTAACAGAGAGAATTTTTAACATGCTCCTCTGAGAATTGTTCCTTGAGCTGGAAACCCCCAAAGAAAGGTAAAGCACAGCAGTGCAGACTGTCAGTGAATAAGAGAGCTGAGTCTCTTTTTGCCATCACACAGAAAAGAGGACCTGCACAGCTTGTGAAACTGGTGGGAGTGATTTGATGTCAGCTCTTTGCCAGTAATCAGATTCCTTTTCAAAACTTTCCAAATGTGTCCTGCTGAAACCCTCTGACACTTGTACAAAGAGCAGAGGGTGTTTCTGCAGCAACAAAGTCTAAGATGCTGGCACTAGTTGCTGTTAGAACTAAGTGCCAGTACAATGAGATGTTCTTGTGTGACACATCACTGCAGATGTATGCTATATGGTCCGTATCGCCACACAGCCTGTTGCACAGTGTTTAAATGATGAAAGGATTTTAATAATTCTTTACCTAAGTTATATAGGAGCTTACTTTTTAGTCCTGTGATACGCCACTACGCAGTATCAAAGGAATCCCTCATACTATTGTGGTATTGAATGTAAAGCACAGCTCATGGCACTGTTGTTCTTGATGACAACAGTGCCATCTTGTGGTTGGAAAAAGCAGTGCCTACAAGTATCTCCTGGCATTTTCAGTATAAAGAGCACCTTTCAACAAGAATCAAAGAGCAGGAAGTAAATCTAACTAAAATGATTCTGTTCCTCCCACCATGCACTGCACTGAGGTTTACTGAATCCAGACCTACTGCACTTTGAACTGCAGACCCATCTCAACACAGGCTAGGGTCAAGCCTATGTGACAGCAGTTGCCTGGGGCCAGCATGCAGATGGAAAAGCATTTTTTCCCCCCACAGAGCATCGTTTTCAGCAATGAGTGCACCTTACCTGTTTCAGTGGCGTAGCTCATGTCCCTATCATGAAATTCTCTGTAAGCCCAATTTCAGCAAAATCATGACGGGAGAGCAAATTAATGCACATGCATCAATAATCACGCGGCAACAGCTCTGCTTTTAAAATTATTTAAAAGGGGGGCAAAAGGTTACAAAAGCAGACTTACATTTAGTGCTATTAGAGCCTGTTGATGCTGCAAGCAGTTGTATGCACTCTATGATTTTTCTCCCATTTAAATTGTTGTATAACCGCTTGGTTTCAAGTAGCATCTACAAAATTAAAGCCTCTTATAATGATATGCCATCGGCTAATTAAACATATTGGATAGGAAGCAGTTTTGATAAATTTATTACACTTGCGAGTCTTAAATTAATTTATAAAGTTTTACATAATGCTCCTGAGGGGTTCAGCGACCTTGTGGTTCCCCTTAAAGTTCAGTAACACACAGGACACCTATTGGAAACTGCAAGATGCCATTACAAACAGTTTTCTCTGAGGAATCTGTCATGAATAATCTGCTGTATCTTTTTAATGCTACTTCATTTTACTGCAGTTAGTCCCCTATGCTGTATTTATTGTACATTTTATTCACTTGTCTGTATGTGCTTTAGGGTGGCCTTGCCTGAGCCTATATATGTGGTGTGGTTCATGGCACATGTCTGTATAAAAATGAAGGAATTAGATAAATATTTAGATTCCTTAATGACATCGGAACCGTATTTTACATGGTTTACCCATAAACACTGTCTGATAGAAGTGTTGCTGCTGACTTCAGCTAAAATATCCAGCTCAAAAAATTAAAGGATGGTCAGGTTCCCAGCACAGTCTCAAGAACAAGGAGGAGATTCCAGACAGGAAGTTAGGGAGAGCTGCACAGGGCTGTAGAAGGTCCTTAACAGAGCAGGTTCACCCTGAGCACACGTGACAGACGTGGAAGGGTCTGGAGAAGCCGTGGAGAACATTATGCTGCCTTTAACATCGTTCAGCTTGACTATTTTGGTGGTGGGTCAGCGATGGTCAGGGGAGGGAAGCACAGACTAGACAACCACACCCTGACTGCCATTAGGTATCGGGATGAAATTCTTGGACCGATTGTCAGACCCTACTCTGGTGCAGTGGGTTCTTCTGATTGCACGACAGTGCCTGGCTTCTTGTGGTGAGAGTATGCAGGCAGTTCCTGGAGGATGATGGACCTGATACCACTGACTGACCCCCACACTCGCCTGATCTAAATCCAGCAGAACACCTCTGGGACATTAATTTGTGGTCCATCTGATGTTGCCTTGCTGCACGTTAGACTGTCCAGGAGGTCAGTGATGCACTCACTGAGATCTAGGAGGAGATCCCCTGCAACACCACCATCTTCTCATTAGGAGCATGTGGGGACCATTAAAAGTACCATTTTGAGCTACTGCAATAACATTTTGGTGAAATGTTCTCACCTGCTCCATAATTTTTTTCACTGTGATTTTCAGGGTGTCTTTGACTTCAGCCCTCTGTAGGTTGATCATTTTCATTTCCATCTTTCCTAACATATTACCCATTTCAGTGTAGATATTTCAGCCAGATTTTTCCCCATTGAGATCTGATATGTTTTGAGTGTTCTTTTAATTTTTTTTTTTTTGAACAGTGGTTCAAATTATTAATATGTGAGCATGGAGCAGGTGAAAAAGAACTGATGTTCCATTATAATTAAATATAGTCTGTGCCTCATATTTATCATTATATTCCATTATATATGCATTTCACTGCAGTTATTTTGCTACTTCACTATTTATCACATCATTTACATTAACAGTATACATACGCTTTATTAGGTAAACACCTTGCTGACTGGATTTTACTCCCCTTTCCCTTCAGAACAACCTTCATTCTTTGTGGCTCAGTTGCATCAAGGTGCTGGAAACATTCCTCAGAGATGTTGGTCCATATTGACATGACAGCACCCCACACTTACTGCTGATTTGTTAGCTGCACATCCATGATGTGAATCAGCTCCACCACATCCCAAAGGTGCTCTTGCTCTATTGTATTGAAATCTGGTGACTGTGTAGGCCATGTGAGTGCCATGAGCTCACTGTCATGTTAAAAGGACAGCTTGAGATGATTTGATCTTTGTGACATGGCACGCTATCAGCAGCCATTGCACTAATCATACAGGAATGGACATGGTCGGCAACAATACTCAGGTAGGATTTGGCATTTAAACGATGAAACCAGCAGCTCGACCTGCGTGTTGTTTGCACCAAACTCTGATCCCACCATCCACATGTCACAGCAGAGATCAGAACGCATCACATCAGTTTAATGCAGCCTCAGTTTCCTGTTCTTGGCTTGTACTGTAGTGACACGCATTCTTCTGCTGCTTTTGCTCGTCGGCTTCAAGGTTTAACATGCTGTGCATTCAAAGACGCTCTTCAGCATACCTTGGCTGTAATGAGAGGTTGATTGAGTTACTGTTGCCTTCCTGAAATAGTCTGGCCAGTCTTCTCTGACTTCTGGCTTCAAGAAGACATTTTGCCCAGAAAAGTGCTGCTCGCTAGATTATTTTCTCTTTTTTGGACATATCCCTAACAACCCTGGTTGTGTGGGAGAATCCCAGCAGGTAAAATACTAAAACCAGCCCATCTGGTACCAACAACGATTTGTTGTTGTTGTTGGTGATTTGAATCACCTTTCTCCTCCATTCTTATGCTCAGTTTGCACTTCAGTAAGTTGTCTTGACCAAGTCTACATTCCTAAGTGCACTACGTTTCGGCAATGTGATTGACTGATTAGATATTTACATCACCCAGAAGGTGGGTGGGTGTACCTACTATAATAATAACCAGGTGGTCACTGGGTGTATATCTCGAGTATAGCATTTTTATTATATTAATTATTTCTTTCTTTCTAGTCTTCACTATAGAAAAAATGTGCTATATATTATTTGGTTACTA
>VOQJ01017225.1:0-11667 GCA_015052665.1 Apistogramma diplotaenia | reverse complement strand
TATTGAAGCAGCGTGGGATCATCTAACAGAGAACTAAGCAAAAGGCAGGAAACATCCAAAGAAGAGCTTTGAATGTCCTTTAAGAAGCCTGAAGAACTGTTCCTGAAGACTTCACACAGCAAAATATGTAGCAATGAGGGGTCACTTAAGTTATCTGCATGTACTTTAGGTAGGTTAAACATGCAGAATAATCATCATCAGCAAAAACGGTTTCCAGGATGGTGACAAATTCACAGTCACTTAGCTTGTTTTTAAAATTAAAGAGACAAACTTTATTTAGATTTCATGTAAAACCTTTGAAAAGTCAGACTTGTGTTAACTTAACTGAACAGTACCAAACAAAACTGAAGTAAAAGAAAATCTTGACTAACCTGCAAGATGAAGGGATGGACACGGGATTCTGGACAGCCAGAGCAACACTGTCCCCCTTCTGAAATACCAGATCATACGGCCCCTCCAACATCATCATGCAGTAAAGCACACAGCCAAGTGACTGGACGAGTAGGGACCGCAAAGCAAAAAGAAAATGATTTCATTTGTGAATGAGATTTACTGAGAACAAATATATACAAGACTGACAACCCAAAAGGAACAAGGACGGCAAAGCTTTACCCAGATATCAGTGCGCTCGTCTATAATGCAGTGGCTCTCAACATTGAAGAGTTCTGGAGCCCTGTAGGAGATGGTGCACCGCTGGGCGGCCCAGTCCTGTATGGTCATGGCTTCTCTGGATCCTCTTACCTGCAATAGATTTGTTATTAAAACCATCATGGGGTAAGTGGTTTAGGATTTGATAAAAGGAATTTAATATTTTTTTAAAAAGGGAGCTATAGGAACAAACATGATAGATGCGTAAAAAGAAACTAAGTGGGTTCCAACCATAAAAAAGGTAATTTGACAATAAAAACTATGAAAAATAATTATTTGCTTATAAAGTAATACATGCCTCTGCTTTTTACATGCATACATTCTGAGAAACTCTGCTGAGGATGTGAAACATAGTAACCGAATATGTGCTTTACTACTCTGCCATCTAGTGGTGGAAATCACCAACATTTAAATAAAGCCTGAAAAGGACTTTTCAGTTTAAGTTCTGCAAAGAATATTTAGAAACAATCAGCCATTTATTCTGGAATTGTTGTATCACAAGAAAATTTTGGAAAGAATGTATAAACTTTATTGTTTGTAATGTTGATACTAAATTTTCACTAAGGTATGAGCAGGTTATCTTTGGTTTCCATGGAAAGAATACGAATGCAAACAGAAGACTGGCAATTAATCTAATTATTATATTTGGCAAATTTCATATCCACAAATGTAAATTTTCATCATCTTCACCCTTTCTTACAGTCTTGGTTAAGGAAACAGAGCTGTATTTATCCACTATTTCCAAGACTATTTACAAACAAAAAAGCTGTAAACACATAAGAATGTTGCAGGTCACTGAATGTTTATCATAATGTCAGTAATGTCTGCTTTCTGTTTTATTGTACCAATATATTTATTGTAGAAGCCTTTACCCCTGGCATACTTTGTTTCACATTCTGTGTTCTGCTCCTCATTTTTCTTTGTATTTATAAACTAAGATGTTTTCTCAATTACAAAAAAAATGATTTTTCCGAGTAAGCAGAAAATAAAAAAGTGAGAGAGGCCCTCTGTCATTACAACAGAAGAGTCCAGAAATGCAGGATACTGTGGAGATCGGCCTCACCTCAGGCTTCAGTTAAAGAGACAAATCTTAAAAACCCTTCACTGGGTCTTACCTCAATCCTTGCACGGTTCATTGAACCAAGGTCCATCAGAACTGGCCTGTCGTCCTCATCCAGAAGCACATTGGTGGGCTTCAAGTCTCTGTCAAATTACAGCACGTGGCATGTGTTTAGAAGTAGGCAACTGTCAGTCACACAGGCCTAGAGGACATACACTTTTCTAAAGTCTGGCTTTTACTCAATGTGTGTGAAGGGAAGACTATTAACAGACAAAACAGCAGCAAAAATAACTGTGAAATAATAAAGAATGCGGGAGACTATCAAGAGACCATAAGAGCAACCTTCAGCTGCATTTAATTCTTTTAAAAAATTTAAAAAGGTACTTTTTAAATAAGATGTGTCGAGAGAGAGATATTTATTATTAGTTTTATAACAATGTATGTTGTGTGTGTCTTTTAAATGTTGCTGACAGTTGTAGTCAAGGACCACAATGGAAATAAGTGTTCACACTTTACTGTGTAATCCTGGTTTCTTATGCCGAGTTTTATGTGTGTGCTCTGGCAATAATGAATCTGAATAAACTAAACTATTTCAATTTAAATTTGAAAAGATAGATTTAAATATGATACATTTGAGGACCTCCCAGCATTGTCAATGTGTCCCACTTTGTCTTAAACAAACACTGTGTGTGTCTCAAATTCAGTTTGTTGGGATCTGGTCATCTTATTTTCATCTGACCAGCAATAAACACAATGTGGCAATAAGCTGCCAGAACCACAACAGGCTGAACTAGTTCAACGGGTGAAATAATGTGCATTTCTTTTTTTCAGTTATCTGTTTTTTTAATTGATGTTTTTTTAATAGATATAAGTAAGCTGGTGGGTCTTTTTAAGATAAGGGATAGGGATTTTTTCCCCGTTTATGATGAACAATTGTAATATGCCATCTCTAATCTCATTGTAGAATAGAATAGCCTTAATTGTCATTATACAGCTGTACAATGAAATTGGAGGGCTACTCCCATTCGGTGCATAGGCTAAAATACAGAGTAGAATAAAGGTTACAAGATATGTACATTAAAATTGTGGTGGTAATATGAGTATATACATATGGATTGATGTTCAGATATTGCACGTTACAGAAGTGATAGATATTGTCCGGTGTAGATAATGCTGCAGTTAGTGTGTGTGAGAGTTCAGGGTGGTTATTGCTGTGGGAAAGAAACTGTTCTTGAGTACAGCTGTATAATGACAATAAAGGCATTCCATTCTATTCTATTTCTTTTGTACTGTTTTTTTCATAATATGTTAAAGCTATCTGGTATTTCTTTTGAAATGTGGTCTATGCATGTAGAGATGCCAGTACTAGCTTGACCTTTCTGCACCACCATGCACTGCTGCTGAAAAAATGCTTCTACCTGAGTGAAAAGTAAAGAGAGCCAAAGAAAGTTTGGATGTCTTAATCAAAGAATGCATAACTGCACAGGTTAGTCTTCCCTTTTCCACATACTTTATTAGTCACTATCTTAGTTAGGTGGGTATAGGGATTACCTGTGTGCATAGCCTTTGTCATGAATGGCCTTGAGTCCAGAACAGATACCACGAAAGATCTGCAAAATCTGTTTTTCAGGCATTGAGCTCCCCTTGTCTCTTAGCTTCTCTAGAACAGACCACAGACTGCCTTTCTGTTTGCACAAACACACCAGCATGTCAGAACAATACATTTTCCCTCTGAGTTATTCTGATAATGATAACCGCTGAAAAAACTTACTCTTATATAAGGCAGAAGTAACCAGGCCTCAGTCTTCCCTCCATGATCAACAAAGGCGTGTGCAACCAGGCTCAAGATGTTGGGGTGATTAAATATCTGGTGCATCTCCACCTCTGTCTGCGCCTCTTGCCGGCCCTCGCGGTCATGACACAGGATCCTCTTCAGAGCATAAAAATGCCCATCCTTTACCCCCTCAACCAGATCAACATAACTGAACCCACTAAAAAGAGGAAAATTTTTATGACTGCAAAGCTTTCTTGGAGGCAGATTATTTGTTGTGGTAACCCCAAAAGGGAGCAACAGAAAGGAGGAGGGTAAATCTCATTTTAAAAAAGATAAAAATAAAAATAATTCATGCATTAATCCATCTGTCACTGCCTTCTGATTTCACCAGCTGATCCAAGGGTCTGAACCTAATTTGTTCTTGATAAAATAATAAAGCTAGTGCTTAGAATCTGATAAAAACTAACAATCGCTGTCCATATTCACTTTAATGGGAGAAGCTTTTACACACTGCAGCAGTAAGGCTCATGAATATATTTATGAGAGATCTGGCGACAATATGCTAGATATGCTTACCCTTCGTCTAGTTTCTGGACAAAGTAATATCTTTTATTATCAATGGTGATAGAGGCACGGGAGCATATGCACAGCGTTTGTCCCATCTTGACTGGTACATTGTTTAAGGGCAAGCTTTAAGGGCCTGGGAGTAAACACACAGAGATATACAAGTGAGACAACAATATAGAAAGTCTTTCAGTGGTACTAACTATGGAAAAGCACCTGTTACTAAAGTAAACTACGAAATATTACCCCTGTATGTAAAACACACTAGGTATTACTCAGCTAACAGGCTGTAAGATAACTGTTGGGTTGGCCAACACAGCATTACAGTAACACGTAGCGTAGCCGAGGATAGCAACTTCCAGACTGCAACAGACAATATCCCACATTAGGACCAACTTTTAACTTTAGCCCAAGTCGTTGTGTAGCTTTACCCAAATGCCTACAATGAGGGACGGCTTTAAACTACACACTATACGACAACAAACATCAAGTCCCTTATTCTTACCAGTTTCTGTTTACCAGGTTAGCTCGCTGTCATATCGCTCCGTCCATTTTTCTTCTTCTTCTGCCATCAGAGTGGCAGCCTTGTTCGGCCAACAGCGCCCGAAGTCGACTAGCGGCGAGTTTGAGAGGCGAAATGATGGCGGATAACGAGCATAAAAGGAGGGGTAGCACCGACGACAGAGGTGATATTTGTGCTGTTTGCGCCTTTTTACCGTCTATAATATGGTTAAAAAATATCCACCAGTCAGTGTTAGCTTGATATGCCCCCACTGTTCATTAAAACTAAGAAGAGATGTTAGGACAACGTCTCTAAGACAACTTCATGCTAGGTAGCTATGCGTGGTAATGACAGATTAGCAGTTAACATTATGTTGATATTACCTGTTTAGCTGTGGGTCAGGTCATTATTAATGTGAAAATTATAAAGCAAAGACACCGCTCTCTACTACAGTTTATGGTTTGTTTTTAGCTCGCTAACCCGCGTTAGTTTAACTGGTGTGCTATTAGCTAACTAAGGCTAGTTAGCACTGGTACCTTAGTTCGGCGTTGCCTGCTCTCAGACACCATGTAGAGGGCTTCACATACTTAACTCTGATAAGGATGTGAGTCACTGCTCATATAGTCCCCAGGTGGACTTAAAAAGCAGCCAGTTAAATGGTAGAATGGTATCTATGTTACCTTTGGTTCATTAATGGCTAGCCATACAGGTAAAGATGATGGATTTAATAACTCCCAGATCCCAGAAAACAGTTGTTCACCTTGGTGAGTTGTCTTGCCTCAAGCAGGGCCGCAGGAGGAGGGAGGCAGAGTGAAAACTAAGCCTGTCTCTTGTAGCACTGTGGGGGGAGAAGGGACCGCAGTCAAACGCACATCCCAGCATCTCACCCACGAAGATGAAGATGAGTCCTCAGCAGACCCACCAGCACCAACCAAAGTCTCCAAAATTGGCTTCAGCATGAGCAGTCAACTGGGGAAGAAAGCAAACCCCATATCGATTAAACTCGGAGGCCCGGTGAGTGCATGGGGCTACACTGTGCAAAGGCTGCTTTTATGTGAAAACATATTTGTAATGTAAAGGGTGTTGTACACTTGTAGGTGTTTGAAGAACATAAAAGTTAGACCATGAAACCATAAATGAACATAATGCATTGCTCAAAAAAGCACATAAAAGGATTCAGGCCGAAATCCTCAAGTTATAATGTTTGAATGTTGCCCCCAAGGGTGTTGATGCAATTAACCATGATTAGACTGATTCGCCAGTTAATCTTGTCCAAGATTTGCATCTTGCCATTTTTAGGCTTCCAAAAGAGGGTGTGAATGCAATAGTGCTTTCCTACCATGAGTTTTTCAGATTTGTTACTACTAGTCGGTAGGTTTGAATGACTAGATTTGAACGATCAAATGACTGTGACTGTTGCCTCCCAAAACACATTTTCTCCCTAATGCAAAACTGTAACAAAGCTGCAATCAGTTTTTTTTAAAAGGAAAAAAAAAATACATATAGTGATGTTTTATTTTCGAAATATGGGGAGGAGTGGGGAGGTGTGACGCTTGATGCTAGGTTGAGATGTTTTATTTTGTTTTCTTAATATTCGTATCCCCCAAACTGTTTTTAGAAGCCTAAAGAGACTGCACCATCTATTCCTCCAAAAAAGCTCGGGCTGGCGTCTGTTTTTAATGAAGATGACGATGTAAGTGGACATGCACACGTGGTGATGTCATGATTGTACAGATGCTTGGAACAGAGGCTGACATGAACTTTCTCTTGGCTCTCTAGAGTGAACCTGAGGAGATGCCTCCAGAGGCAAAAATGAGGATGAAGAACATTGGCAGGTACAGAGTGTACTTTATAATTGTGCCCTTAGTTTCTGTGGTCAGTTTTAAAATCTTTAACTTCTTCTGCAATATTTTCAGGGAAACGCCAACATCTGCAGGACCTAATTCCTTCAACAAGGGCAAACAGGGATTCTCCGATCATCAAAAACTTTGGGAGAGGAAGCTAAAGTCCCAAGCAGAAAAGTTGTAAATGACTACAGCAAGTTTTGTCACTACTAGCTAATTTTGTATAGGTTAATCATGTCAGATGTCATTGAAGGCTCAGCTGATTAGTCATTGCAGACTTAGTATTTACAACTTCTCTGTAGGCTTGTGATGATGAATACTTTAAGCCTGCTATGATTTTGTCTGAATTTGTGTTTCCATTTTGAAATACTGGTTGATCCTTACTGATAAGAGTGGCGCCAGACAGTCTGACCTTTGTGTGAGAGGTGTGAACTGGTGATGGAAAGTTCTCCGGGGTGAAAACTAGTATTCTGTTTACACCTTGTAGAATTTGCGGTATTTCCTTTTATAGGTAAATGAAAAGAAAAAAACACCCTCTCATCTTACAGCCCTCATTTTCCCTTGCTCCTATCTGAAGCTGGTGAGCAAGTGTGTTGCTTGCTTTGTTTTTGTGTATAAATATAAATAGGAGTGCCAGGTTGTTTTATTTTAAAAACCACAAATCAGAGTGCGAGTCCTGTGCTGACCTGAGTGTGAAGTGCATTAGACATAGGTTTTTGTAGTTCATTAGTTTCAGATCCTTTGCTTCCACCAGCTGTGCCACCTCAGAAACCATCTTGATTTCTTTCATGCTTTGTGTTTTTGGTTTTTTTGTTGAATCTTCTTGCTGGTGATTCTTGTTGTGATCGCTTTCTTTCACCCAGTCTGGCGTATTTGCAGTAGAATTATGGCTGTATTGATTTCTCTGTCCAAAACCGATATATCTGTAGTTGACCTCTGTGCGAAACCCAGATTCAAGCAGCCATGATGTGGATACCAGGGTGCTGGTAACAGTTCTGTTGATAAGTTAGGAGACATTAGGCCCATTTTAAGTCGCACTGCACTGATTTATGTTGTGCTTTATATGCCGAGAGAAATATGGACTTTGAATTTCTCTGTGGGTTACTTAACTGTTGTGCTAACATCTAATAAATTTGTTCAACGTTAACTCTGCGAATTGTTTTAATCAAGCAGCTTTCTTACTTTTATTTATATATAAACCAGCGCCCTGTAACATGTAACACCAGGTATACACTCAGTACTCATATTGACACCAATAAAGTTATTTTATTTATTTATTCATTTTTTGGATCACAAACACATTTTTTAAAGATTTATTTTTAATGCTTCAGTTGTGATTGTTTAACTGACAAACATTTATTTTGGGTGTAGATGGAAATTATCCTGTGCAGCTGGAGCCTGAGTGAATCACCCTTTTGTCCCTCCCTAAATGTTAGAATGATAGCTGTGAATCTACATTCATGTCATGCATATTTCCTTAGCTTGTGTTGATTCAGGTATTCAGAATCAGAATAAATTGTTACAGACACTCAAAGCATGAAAAGAAAATGTAAACTATGTAAAAGCAAAGTTAAATAAATTTCCAAAGTTAAAACAAAACAGTACAGAGAAGATGTTACGAGTAAAGGGAGTTCAGGTGTTAAAAGACACAGATATAAAGTTTTATGGCCACAGGTTGACATGATTTGGCGTTCTGGTCCGCTGTGGTTGAACGAGTCTTGTTGAAAGCACTTGTAATTTTAATGAAAAACATGTTAATACAGCTTTCTGCAGTTTACAATAAATAAAATTGCTGTCTATAATGTAAGAAAAAAAGGGGTGTAAACTTATACTGCATGGTCTCTGCAGACAGCAAAATACAGTTAATAATGCTACTTTACTGAAACCAGTGCTACTTTATTGCTGGGCATGAGCTTCCTTAGAGATGTCCAGAAGCTGCTTCTGGGGGGTTTCCCTGATCTCCAGTCCAGGCTGGGTAGCACTTTTAAGGCTTTTTGAACGAGTGCGGGCAGTGGGGGGTCAGGCTGGATAAGAGATGCTGAGCCTTTACTGGTCCATAAAAGCAGGAGTTTGAGGACGGACTTTTGAAGCAAAGCCTAAAGATGTGTTAAAAAAACAAAACAGCAAATCATAAATAAACTATTAAAATCTAATCACTGACAAATGATAAAGATTGATTTTTTTTTTGTTTAATACTCTTTATAATTAATAAAAAAAAAACTGAGAAGCAGTCCATCGTTCCCCACTAAGTACTCAGCTTTCACTTTAAGTCACTACAGTGAAACAGCACTGCATTCAGGTTGTGCTTCTGGAAAGACCAACCTAGAGGAAACTTCCTTCTACTGAAAAAGGGCAGCATTTAGTCATACTTTGCTGAACATAATTAGGAGGTGATCCAGTGCAAAAAAGGTCTGCCTTGTGAGTATGTACTACCTGAACTCCTGATTCCAGTACAAACACAGCATTGCTGTCGGTGAGGTAATCATCTGACAAGACGCAGATAAGCATTTGGCTTTTCTTTATCGCAAGAACCACATCATTTGTGTATGCTGCAGAGCAAAAAAATAATTAGAGACCTTTGTGGGAGATGTGCACTGTCACACAGACACATGTATCTGATCTTGTCACCTCCTCCAGGAAGCACGTCCCTCTCCAGCAGACAGAGGCGATAACCCCACTGGTCCTCTAACACTTGGGGTAGCAGCACCTCTAGTGGCCTTGCGTTTTGCTCATTAAGTAGGCCAGTGATGCACATAATTCCTGTCAATAAAAGAAAGTTTGACTATTTTTTTTTTAAATGCAATGATGTGAAAGTGGAGTCCATGTATTGGCCTACCTTCCTCATCATTGGAAGGTGATCTGGAGGAAGTGGTCACACTTTCCATCACTTCTGCTGATAGAGGGCTCCATACATACGACAGAAACACGTCAAACTCTTTCTTATCTGATAAGTGGGTCAAGTAGGTCAGAAAATGTGGAAACAAAAAAAAAAATGAGATAGAGTTGAAATACTGCCAATTCTTTGCAGAAACAACAGAATCAGCACCAAGCACATACACTGCATTAAGGCTATTTTAAGGCATTGTCTTGTTGTTTCAGTTGGCCCGTTAATATACTGCCCATCTTGAATTGAGGCCATATCCTATTAAGAGGAGAGGCAGGTGCATCAGTGTGTGCATCTGCACTGACCTCCATCCTGTCTTGGAGTGTGAAAGTAGGATCTGTAGATGAGCTGTATCTCCAGCCACTTTACATGCACGATGATCCCCAGCCCAGCGACGAGCACGAAGGACGTCACTGCATATCCAATGAGTGCTGGCCATTGTACTGAAAGAAGGTCCAAAACAGGTTCTCAGTAGAAGCTGTAACACAAAACTGAGCAAGCTGATATGTCAAAGGTGTCTGCTGACACTAGTTTATTTACACATTAAGCCGACACAGGCATGAATTAAGAATCATGTTTGTGTTAACGTTTAATAACTACTTGCTAACTTTGCTTGGCTGGTGTTTGGTCATTGGGAGATGGTGTTGCAAATATTAGTACCTTTAGGTTTCCTTTTGAGCTTGATTGTGGCATTGACACTTCCAAATGTATTACTGGCAATGCAGCTATAGGTGTGTGCCAGGTTCTGTGGCGTCACCTCTTTGATGATAGCTACCTGTATGACCTCGTACTCTTCCAAAGACCCTCTGTTTGTGAAATTCTGTCTGAGAAGCAGAAAGAAGGTAAGAGCTTTGCATGCTTAAGCAAAATTGTCATTACTCATGCTTACATCCACTGCTTTTTAAAAAAACATCCTATGAAATATTGGTTCCAAAAGTAGTAAGGGACTGTGGTGACTTACTTACTGTCTAGTAGAGTCATGTTGCCATCATTGTTCACGTACCACTCCATATTTGGTGAAAATTTTAGTTCAAAAGGAAAAAATGCCCTACATGACAGGGTGTGAGGCTGACCTAAAATTAGTGAAAAGGTCATTAAAAGCAAGAGTGATAGGTAAGAGTGATACAATCAACTGATGGACTGCTCGAGTTTGTCATGACTTCCTGTGAGTGGTTTTCTAGAGGCTGTAGAACTGTGGCATGCAGCACTTACCAATTTCTACTTCCTCTATCACATCACCAGCAGGAATCCTGGGAGGGTCATGTGATGGTGATGCTGTGAGGGCAGTTAGCAATTAGGTCACAAGCTTGTACCTAATTTACAACTGAAACAGTCATGCAAATATAGATCCCAACTCTGCTTTGACTTCATACAGCCATAGCAAACATAGAAGGAAAAAATATGATGATTGTAAATGAGATGCTAAGCTTGGAAAAAGTTCTGCTTACTGTTTTGCATTCATCAGGAGAATTTAATGGAAGGCCAAATTCATATGATTCATTGCAATCTGTGAACACCAAAACATATCCCGAGACCTTAAAATTCAGCGAGAAACAAACAATAGTAATTTGAAGATGCAGGCAGCTCTGTCAGGCTGCTGACTGAGTTTTGCACCACAACATTGTCAGCAAGTTACAAGTTACAGAGGGGTTGGGAACACAAAATGGCAAGTTTTAAATAACAGCATTATCTTTGCATAACTACTTGCATTGGTGTTCTTATGCATAGTTGTTTTGAGGCAGGCCTATAGAATACTTAAATGCACTGTCTTTATATTTGCATGTATTTGTTTTTAACAGGAAAGCAATGATAGCAGTAACCACAAAGCAGCCGCTTAACCACCTCCTGTGGGTTAGGCCCTGTTTTATTTAGTTACTCAACAACATATGAACCAAACAATTCTTTACATTTGTAATGTAAATGTCTGCATAGTTTTCATATAAGGCAGGGAGAGTGGGATTCAGGTGTCCCTCATGTAATTCGACAATTTACAGGCTTGGGAAGAAATACCAGTGAAGGAATGCACAAATGTGCCTGGCCTAGATTAAAAATATATATTAAAAATATATATTTATAACTTTTCAAAACTGTGTCAAAATGGGTGTTTTAATTAGAACCTCAGTTTAGCATGTAGATGTTTCAGAGTACAGGACTCAGCCTCACTATTTGGGCTGTGTGTGCAAGCCTGCTTTAGTATTACTTATTTTATCTTATTTGTTAAATTGTGTCACATTTCTAACTGAACAAACTTCCAACTGAACGTGAGCAATAGGACTTAGTTTTTTCCTTTATCTAACCTTTCTGCATTTTTTTTTTTTTTTTTTTGTTTTTTTTCCATTAACTTTTTTTTTTCTATTTTTTTTTAAACTTATTTCAAACTACACAATTAAT
>VOQJ01017222.1:7861-27930 GCA_015052665.1 Apistogramma diplotaenia | reverse complement strand
GTTGGTGTGTTTGGTGTGTTGTGTTGTGGGGGGGGGGGTGGGTTTTTTTTGTTTTTTTTTGGGGGGGGGGGGGGGGGGGGGGGAAGCTACTCTTTGGTGTACGGCAGGGATGGACAACTCCAGGCCTTGAAGGCCGGTGTCCTGCAGGTTTTAGATGCGTTCCTGATCCAACACACCCGAATCACCTCCCCAGTATGCAGTCAAGTTCTCCAGAGTCCCGCTAACGTCTATATGTGTTTCAGGTGTGTTGGATCAGGAACACATCTAAAACCTGCAGGACACCGGCCCTCAAGGCCTGGAGTTGTCCATCCCTGGTGTACGGGAACACTGTGATCAGGGCAAGGCTCTTAGGCAACACTGTTAATTCCACAATTCAAGACAGAAATTTTTCCGGAGAATGGGAAGGCAATAAAACTGATGGGAAATGAGGATTGGAAAAATATTTACTGAAACGGGAGGCAGATCAGTTTGTTGCATCATTTGAAGAACAGAGCATTTGGCACAAATGCAGCATGTTACTGAAGTGAAGCAGCAGTACTAAGAGTGAAAATTTCTCCACAAAGACGAGTGACTATTTCACAACTGTTTTCTGACCTATGATTATCTTAATGTTTTGCAATGTGTTTTCCCCATTAAAGAGCTTTCTGTAATATTTTCTAGCTGCCTCATCAAAACATTAATAGTATTAAGTGAAGTCCTGCAGTGTGATTTCCAGTAAACTCTCGTCCACTTTGTACGACACTTTCTGGGCGAGTTGTGGTTTTAAATGGTCTGTACTAAAAGGTACAAACCCTTATAGAGCGCTTGTCCATTTTTAGCTTGTGAACACAAAATATTACATAGCTCAGAAATCGGCCCCACGTTGAGCTGCAAAATGCAAACCAGGAAGTCACTTGTATTCATTCTTTGGGTTAGTCACATGGAGGGAAAGACTGGACCTTCGCTGGAGATGTTTTGGCAGCAAATTTGTTTACCAGCTTAACCTTTCTTGCATTGACAAGATAATAAATGGCTGCTGCTGTTAGAAGCTTCTTCTCACATCCACAATGCAACAGTGAAGCATCAGCTAGGTGTGGGAATGGAGGTCAAACTGTGTCGGTGTCAACACTGCTGCAGAGCTCCTCTTCGGTTTCCAGCTGATCCCTTCGCCCAGCAGCCACTCTGCTCTCAGATGCTATCAGTTACAACATGCTTAAGTGATTTTGCCCTCTGACTCATTGCAAGAAAGCAACTGGGATTAATACCAGACAAACAGTAAACTGGCAACAGAAAATACTTTTCCATGTTCTCTCAAATTCCTAAGTCGTATTACGAATCAACAATTTTGCTGAAATGAAGTCACTGCAAATAATGGTTAAAACACTTTTAAAAGAGACAATGAACGCAATTTTATGCATTTATTCATGTAGTTATTCCACTCTGATTCAAAGGCTCAAGGCTGGGTCAGCGATTTAATAGCCAAAAATACTCTAGAGTTTATGGTTAATATTTTTTGTTTTGTTTTTTTTTCCTTTTTTTTAAAATCTCCTTCAGGTTTTCTCTTCATTTTTTGTACCATCCTTAAAAATGCCACAAAACTTTGAAAAGTGCATTTTTGTGAATAGCTCCAAAACTTTTCAAGTTGTTCATATACCCCCCATAAAAATGTTCCCCATCATCAAGGCTTGTGAGGTCACAAATTCGCAACAGGAAACCACCAACATTTTTCCCCAAAGGTTTTATAACCATCCTGTTCAAACATTCTATTTTTCTTTTTACACAGCCAGAGAACAAAAAAGATTGAACATAATAAACTCCCAAACCTTTTGTACAGAGAAATCAAACTAAATGAAGAAAACATCTTTTATATTAGTCCATGTTTTATCCTTTGCATTTGCCATTAAATTGGGAAGGGAGACACAACAGTGTCAAAATGAGGCTCTCTGTGTTGTACGCAACATCAATCAGTCTATTTCACTTGCTGGTTTTATCGGTTTTATATGGAATAGAAACCAGCAAGTCTAGGCCATTCAACAAGTGATCCAGTAATGTCTATAATGTGTGTGTGTGTGTGTGTGCGCGCGCGCGCGCGCTCTCAAAGGTTATCCGTGTGACTGTGTCAGGAGTAGGCAAACCTAAAATTACGTGTATGCATGTCTGTGTATGTTAAGAGTCTCCGAGTTTAAGCCAGTCCGAATCCCTCGGAGCATTCCTGAATGGCCAACAGCAGCATGTGTCTCAGTTTCTCATAGCTCTCGTAGGCTGGAAGGTCCAGCTGGTTAAAGCTGAGGATGGAAAAACAAATCACCACAGTTACACTTCTCAAGTTTTACTCCTTTGAAAGCGCTACAGTTATTTGTGCCATATGAACTTGCAACAAGCTTACCAGGTGTGAGCAGATGGCAGGCGGTCAGTGGATCGATCATCGCGGTGGATCTGGAACTTCTGGATGCCATTCATGCCCTCCAGAGCTGCAAAGCCCTGTAGGGGAACTTTAGATGTGCCAGTGACAAACTGTAGGAACTTGGCCCGGTCGGCCTGATCAAATGACCGCAAAGCCCTCCAGAACCACTGAATCTGAAAGAAAAGAAAAATAAATAAAAAAATAAATACAAAAGCAGCCGAGTCATAAACATGTCACACACTTCTGCTTTTCTCGGGGACAAAACAGCTAGAAAGAAACCGGTCAAGTGTCGTTTGATAAAAACACACCTTAGGTAATTTGCAATGCTTTTCAATCTTTCCAAATCACATTCAGCACTGTACACACTGTATTTTAAATTCCAAAAGAAACAGTTCATCAAATTAAATGTGTCGGCATCGCTTCCATAGCTGGGAATTTAAGTAAAGCTCAAGCTGCCCAATATTTTAAAAAATGTGTGTTCGTTCCTTGGGTCAGTGTTGTAAGTCCTCCACAACACAACTACTAAGCTAGTGTGGCTCATACCAGTTCTCCAACACACGTTAGCAAACAGTTAAACAAAAATGCTGCACACATTCACTCATCCCTACCTGGATGGAGCTGGACTGGTACTTGTGATATTCAGTGTTGGCCTTGAGGTCATCGATGTCAATAGCTGGCAGGCCAGAAATGAGCAGCTCCAGCTCCTGCTCAGTGAAGATGGAGATCAGTCTCTTGGGGATGATCTCATAGAAACCCTCAAGAAAGGCTGCCAGCTGCTTGCGAATTGCACCTAAAAAGTAAGTCAAAGTATTCACTAAAAGCTCTTTCTGCAGAAGTGAGAATATTCTTATTTGACATGCATTTAATAGTTTTACAAGTTTGTTATTTTTTAATTAAGCTTCTGAAAATTCAAAATGCCAGAACATATGGCTGTTGCACAACAATATATATTACAATATATATTATACAATATTCTGCTGCAGTGCTGCCACCTAGTGGCACCATTTAGACTATAACATATTGGTCTATTGTTTTACAGACTTGATTCTTTTGTCTCTACAACACTAATTTTTAACAAGGGCTTAATTTCACTGACACCTTGGATATTTAATATTTGCAAAAACCTCACCTGTCATCTTCATCTGGCACACCAGGTGCACATACTCCTTTTTGTTTTCCTCTGTGACCAGAATATTGGCTCCATTTGGCTTGAGGTCTCTGACTTCACATACACCAAACTCTTGGACCTACACACACAGTTAACGACAGTCCAAAACATTAGTCCTAGGCAACACCAGCATTTTAGAAGCTTCAGGGAATTAAACCTTAACAGCTCTTTGATGAGCTAAAGAGTTCATAAAATTTCAAGAGATCAAATAAAACAGGACAGACACCAACCTCTGTGCTGAATGTCAGCTCATAGCCCAGGGTGGAAACATCGTTTTCCAACAAGTAAACCAAGCCCTGGAAGAATGGGTAATCCTCACTTTCCATGTCTGTATACCTAGGAATACCACAGAAATGTAACCATATTATTGACATGTTAAAGAAAAAAATATATACTACTGATTGCTTCTCTGGTTGAAATAATGTTGAGTGTAGTAATCAAGTAGAAACAGTTTTTTGGTGATAATTAACTTGTGCATACAAGTCAACTGCTTGGCTGTAACCTTTAGTAGGTGTCCTACCTGACACTTTTGCCCAAGATGTGCTTGTAGAAACTGCGAGTGAAGTAGCACTCCAATAACCGATTATCATAGACTGCCTTTGCCACAACACGACCCACAAACTTAAAGTAGCTGAGATGGTTGGGGTTGCAGTGGGATGATGGGTTGATGGTATAGGTGACACGGTCCCCTGGCGAAGTGCGGAACAGGGCGTACATAGGGTTGAACATCTCCCTGGAGATGATCATGTACCATTCTCTCAGCAGTCCACCAGCATCCTGGCCCTCCTCCCCTTCAAAAACAATGTATCTGTAATGAAAGGGGAGTGGATCAGGTTGAGTGGGTTCAGATTGAGAAGATGCAGATAGAAGAGAAATAAAACCTTACAGCCTATTCTTCATGTCCTCCGGGCTCTTCCGATGCAGCTCCCTGTAAGAGTCTTCAAACACATGATCTCTCCTCACATGCACAGCCATGTCCTCCTTCCTCAGGCCTTCATCCAGTCGTTCTAATTCTTGGCGGAAGTACCTGATAAAAACACAAATACCAGCACGTCAATGGATTTTGTTTTTTTAAAGTGTAAGATTTATGTTTAAGAAAATACCCCTTACTTCCTCTTAACGTCAAAGTCTAGGATGCGTATGTAGTCAACCAATACTGCGAACGGTCCATCAGCCAAGTGAGTGGTTGACTGACGCAGGATCTGATTAAGCACTGTGCGGTGTGTTTCTAGAAAGAATAATGAGTCCTGTTAGAACCTGTACTATGCACTAAAACAAAGCTTTATCTTATTTAAATATTTTACACTTACCAGCAAAGCGCAGGAACTTCTGAGTGTCTGGTGGCAGGTTTGAAGAGATGTGCATGGAGGATGGTTCCCTGGAAAAGAACGGGTCTAGAGATGAAGGTGTGGCAGGTGTAAGAGGTGCAGGAGACAGTGGTGGAGGTTCATCTTTGATGTGAGAAAGCTGGCTCTCCCGCGTATCCCTCACAGGAGGTTTGCTCTCTCGCTCCGTGGCATGGACTAAAAAGAAGGCCTCCACAGCAGGCTGGAGAACTGAGTAAACAACATTAGGAAAACATATTACGAAAACACTGGCAGTTATTAGTAAAAGATTACAATCACAGTGCATTTGTGCATTTCCACCTACCCAGTACAGCATGCTGGTCATGGGACTCCTCCAGCTCTTTCAGACATTCCCCAAGCATGTCCCATAGTTCATCCAACAGCAGCTGCTCACTGAGCAGGGGGAGATCTGGAAGTCTCTCTTCACTCTCTGATTGACCATTTCCTTCTTCATCTAAAAGAAAATTAGAAGAGACTGAATCATTCTATCAGAGCTGCTGGCAACCTGCTCAGACATTTCAGTTTGACTTAACGGGACTGCTCAAAGTCTAAGCAAACCCTTTACTGAATTACAGCCGTTTATGTTATTAAAGATAATTCCTGATAACTGTCCTTTGTCAACTGTTACAAACAACAATTTACGGAGTATAATATAATGTTCAGTTACAATTTCTTATAAGTACTTTCAGCAATAAATAAAATTTCTGGTAAGTCAAAGTCTTTTGTTTTTTTTTTTTTAAACCCCCCAATTAGATGTAGGCATCCTTTACAGAAAACACAAAATCACAGTAAAGCAGAGGGCAATTTAAAGTATCATTAGCTGGCAGCTAGCATGTCATACCCAGAGGTGCAGGATCCTGCTCGAGTGGAGATGGTTGGTCCACATCCATTGGAGAATCATCTCTCTGTGCTGCCTGGGATTCTGAAACTGACTGCCCTTCAGACTACAGCAAATAAAACCAAGAAGAACCAGAGGTAGAGACAGAGAGTGAAAAGAAGAAAAAAAAATTAATGCCTAATATGACGGTTTGTTTAGTAATAATTAGGGATGTACAGATTTATTGGCCAATACTCGCCTCGTTGATTGAAACTGGCCTATTGGACAACAGGGTAATGGCTAATATTTATCTGTTGTAACAAATTTAGGTCTATTTATGAAAATGAAAACAGTAAACAGTAAATTTCTACTGTGATAAGGGGGGGGGGTGGAAGATGGGATACATTTTCATTAAAAAGTAATTTTTCCACATCAGTACTGGCCAAGAATCACAGCATCCCTAATAATCTTGACTGAGACTGTCATGCAAAATTACATTCCCATTATCCACTGACAGAGCCATTAAGGAAGAAAGGTGGGAAGGGAGGGGGCGGGCCAAAAGCATGAAGCAACATCAGCCGGCGAACATGACTTCAGTGAAACAAATTGAACTGTTTGGAGCAGGCAGTACATTCACATTTAGACACCATCAAAACTAGAATATATCAATGCAAAGACGATGATAAAGAATGCAGTGAATCACTGGCCCATCTGCCTCTCTGTTGGAGCCGTCAATGTTCATCATAGCAGCAAAGCAGATGTCACAATGCATAAACCACTTGAGGTAGCAGACTATAGGGTGAATATACAATGCATTATGTTATTTAGAAATAACCAAATCCAAAAACAAAAAGGTCATAAGAGTTTTTTTCTTTTGTTTTATAAATAAGGCATATGAAATATAATTAATGAGTTGGCTAATTGAATAAAATGCCCAAAGTCAAAAATAGGCAAATTCAAATTAGATAAGCTTCATGTAAATGGCGAATGGCTTATGGCCATTTAATAGTATTTATGTTGAAGACCACCACAATAAGTGTGGATAACTTTACTGTGAAGGTCATACTGTGCATTCAAAATTGACTTTTCAGTGTTCAAAATCATAATCTATGTAAGTGCGCATAAGAATGCCTGCTGTCAGTGCAGCCCATGCTAACCGTGGCAGCAGCAGCCGTGCCAACAGGGGGAGCAGCCCCAGCGGGAGGATGAGGGGCAGCTACTGAGGATCCGGCAGCGACGGCGGCAGAGGCAGAAGGGGCGGTGGGTGGCGGGGCCTGTTGCAGCCGACGTGCCCGTTGCCCCTCTCTCACCATCTGGATGATGGCATCGGCCTCGGCCTCCAGCTGACGCACCGCAGCCTGGATGCTGCTTGCTGAGCCCAAACTGGTGGAGCCTTGCCAGTAACAAAGGAAAGAAAGGGGTTTTAATCACTTGAAATATGATGAGGATGTTGTATACAAAAACAAAGAAAACAGTGTAGCATCTTTGTACCTAAGCGCCCTGTCTGTTTGGCTTTCTTGTTGGCACGCCTCGTATCCTCACGGAGCTGGATGATAACCTGCAGCACTCGCAAGAAAAACTTCTGTGTCGACGTCTTGGATGTTAGTGAGCTCATACAAGGAAGTTGTAATTCACGCCCCCCAAGGGTGCGCTTCTGTGCTGCAACAATCACCACGCTCTCTGACCCGTCAAACCTGTACCCCAATCCACAGATGCATACAACACACAAGAATTTGTAGTCATGATAATGCAAATTTATCTAACTTAAGTATAAAAATAAAATATCTGCTGGTATGTCTCGTCTGTGCTGACAAAACAACATTAGTGAACAATGAGAATTGTCACTAGCTAACCTGCTAGTCATCTTGCCCTTCAGTCTGGCTGATATGGAGGAATCCTCGGGAGGTGCATCAGGGGAATGTGAATCAGCTTGTGCCCGTCTCTGCTGCTCCAAGTTGTACTCTCTAAGCTCGGCCAATAATGTCCCTATGAGAAATTATGTTTATAAAAAGTTTGCGGGGAAAAAAAAACAAACCAAAAACAAAAAAGAAAAAAAAAGATAGAGAGAATGAGACCTGGAATCCATGTTGTTGCCCAAAAACTTACCGATCTGTTTGCAAAGAGTGTATCCGAGATGTCTTGCTCCACTAAGCAGCAGTCTGAGCACAGTGTCTCTGGTGGCAGCATCTCCTCTAGACAGCTGCAGCAAAATGTTAGCTGCATCTTCCAGACCTTCCTCTGAACACGAGTGAGATGTCAGCACCTTTAACAGAGGAAAGAGTAGTTTATGAAAACACATCATTGATTATTGAATGTATTAAAAAAATTAAAAGTGTCACTACATTTTATGTTGAATCACCAATTTCCTGCACGAGTTACCAAAAAAATTGTCATGACAGACTGAGTGAGACGTTAGAGGCCTTGAGAGTTCACATTTTAATGTAGTTTAACCTGTTGTTTTAAAGCCATTCTGTCCAGATTTTTTCCCCTCATCACCCAGAAGTTAATGTGCTGTTGCGGTTTTTAGTTTACCAACAAGTTTACCGTAACAGTCCCTTAGTAGAGGTTATTCAGAGAAAGGTTTAGGGAAAAAAAACAGACATTTCTTTAAATCCTTCGTACCTCGACAGAGAGCTGAAGCTGTTTCTCTGTCAGTCCAGTGGATGCCATCTTTTCACTCTCTGTATTGCTAGCAGCGCCCCTTTGTTTTCCTGCTTTAACAAAACATTTCCCCCAAACATTCAGTAGATTATTATTTTTGAATAAATCTTGTGTATAATTAGATCAAAATTTGTGATTTGGTGGCATTTTATTTTGGAATAAATTAACACTACCTGAAGAAGCTGTTCCAGTAGACATGGGTATAGAGATTGTTGTAGATGTTGTCTGGGAGGTTGCTATACTTGTCCCTGAGGATGTACCCTGGGCTGCAGCTCCTACAGAAACCCCTGGGACTGCCACAGTGGACTGGATAGAGCCCACTGAGGGTGCGCCTTGTGTTGTGACTGATGATGTGGCTCCTGAGCTGGTTGCTGGGTTGGGAGCCTGTGGAGTTGGGTGTCCAGCAGGCACCTCTGTGGCCTTATTGTCAGGCAGGGCAATGGATATGAGGGAGAGCAGGCGCAGCAGCTTTTCAGTGAGCAAGGAACTCCGTCTGATTACAGGATGGGACAGCATGTTCATCAGCTGGCCTAGAGGAGAGGTCTCTAAGCTGAACTGGGCCCCCTCTGCCTCTGCACTTCCACCTAGAGGCACTGTCTTCATTGAGGCTTTGCCCTTGCGGCTGACATTCATGTTGTCAAGTTTGACTAGTAGGTCCCAAAAATCGGTGGAGATTCCCAGGGACTGGGGAGTAGAGGCAGAAGACCCCAGGGAGTTCTGGGTGTTGGAGGCATTAGGGTTGCTCTGAGACTGTGACCCTGACCTGGAGCCTCCACCTGAGGAGCCCGAACAAAGACGAGAATCTAGGTCAGAAGACGAAGCTGACAAGTCCTTACAACGTTGCTGCGTGAAGTGGCTGGGGAACACCTGCAGGGGGAAAAAAACAAACAGAAGAGGACATTGAATAATCTGCCTTACCCAACTTGCTTTGTAAATCTTATAGCAGAGAATAGATTACAGATGTAGTATAATATAGGTGGACACTTACCTTAGCTAGCTGGATAAGTGTGTCCAGAACATGTCGACAGACCACTGGAGCTGCTTGAGGGTGGATATGAACAGTGGAGCCTCCACCTCCAGCGCATGTGACACTTGCAGCACCCCCTGACACTCCTCCCAATGTCCCAGAACCTGAGGAGCCTCCAGCTGAATGCCGGTCAGCATGCTTCCTACCTGATGCTCGCTGAATCTGAAAAATGTTTGTCCGGCAACCCAAGGCTGCATCCATAGAAACAGAAAGCCAGGAAAGCTGACTGGAGCTGCGAGACTCCACCCTGTTCAATAACTCTAAGGAGGAAGCTGGAGATGAAGAAGAAGAGGAGGATGAAGAAAGGGATGAGGTGGCACCGCCTTTCCCTCCACAGCTTCCCTGGTTGGTCCTCTTGCCACGTGAGTCCTCAAGACGTGAGGTCTCCACACATACCTCACTCTCACTGCTGCGTTGGAGGATGGATAACAGGCTGCGAATGACCCACCCACGTGTCTGAGAATGGTAGCAGAGGTTCCTGAGCACACGGTGCAGACGGCTGGTGTTGAGCTTTGGTTCATCCACAAACAGCAAAACCAGCAGGCAGGACAAAGCCTCGTGGTCCAGGAGCAATCGTCCACGCAGGCGCAACAGAGAGTCCACACTTGAACTGGATGGTCTAAAGAAAACAAAAGTAACATTCAGTGTCACCTGTCAAAGCTGCTGTAAGATATCCTAAACACCAAATGTGTGTTAATTTGTTTATAAATTTTTAAAAATTTAAATCAGTTTCATTTTACCTGTGATTTGTTCCTCCCCCCATCTGAAAAGTCCCTCCTCTCTGCACAGCCAGTCGGGTGTACTGGACGCCACGATTGCTTCCTAACCGACTAGTGAAGGCTGGTGAGCGCAAGATGGCTGAGAGGGCAGAAGATGAACTATGACCAAACAACCTCTCGTGCATCAGTTGTCTCTGACGTGCCTCTTGCTCTCTACGTAATGCAGCAGCTTCAGCAGCAATATCTGGAGGCATCACAGCCAACACGCTGTCCTCCATGTCTTCAAGGACACTACGACGGAGCTCTGAGGGCAGCGTCTGGATGAAAGTCACAGGATCCAAAGGTGTGTCTCCTTGTGGAGGCTGCTGGGCTAGTTCCCTACGCTGCTGCTCTGCTCGTTGCTGGGCAAGAACCTAAGACAACCAATCGCATGCTTAGTGAATTGATCAGTGACTTCAAGGATTTGTATGAAACAAGAGCATTTTGTCTAATGCAATTTTCTAATATAACAGCTCTCACCTCCTCCTGAATGGCAGGTGGCAATGCTGCCAGGAATTCAGGGCTGACCTCTGTAACCCCCGGCCCTCCCAGTACAGGTGCAGTAGTGGAGGGCAGGGTTGTAGCAGCTGGAGGACGGGAGGGTGGTCTGATGCCAAGCTGATTCTGCAGCACCTCACGGCGGATATCCTCTGGAAGTGCTGCCAAGAAGGACGGATCTACACCCTCTGGCAGATTGATGCCTGTCAACACAAATAATGAAATGAGATGTAATATTTCATTAATGCATGACTCACTACAGAATATCTACACTACATTCACTACAGATTATCACCCAAACCAGACAACATAGAGCAGCAGTATGTATTGGGAACAAAAAAATCTTGTCTTACAAAATATGTCCAAGAGTCACATTAGAATTTGTGTGGGTCTTTCATGAAGATTCTGTCACTTCTGGTAGTTGACCAACACAAGCACAGTTGTGTTTTTCATACCAATGAGCCTTGTATACCACCTATAAATAAACTAGAATGATGATGACAATGTAGCTAGGTGAAATTTTCTAACCGATTACAGTTTTCCACAAAGTGTTTTGGTTGTTTTCTTTATCTAGAAAATGCTAGTCAATTCCTTCTATCTGGTGATGTCACAGACATGATAAATGACAGCAATAATGATGGCTGGTTTGAGAGATGAACAATAACCATGACCTCTGACGGACATATTTTTATCAGTTAATCCAAGTGAACATTTGATCGAGATGCAGAGTTCTAGACAGATTTTTATTCAGCCCCTGCATCTTCATCCTGCATTCGAATATCCATCAACAGGTTATAAGCATAAACTATCATGTTTCTAATAGAACCTACTAACAAAAATAGAAGTGACATCTTGCTGGGAACTGTATGTTTTTTGAAGGCCTTTTATAGCTCCAATAGTGTTGAAAACTAATGTTTTACTTTTGCCTTTCTGAATACAAGTAGAGCTGCAATTGTAAATTATTTTAGTAATCGAGTATTCTATCAATTATTCCATCCATTACTCAAGTAAACTGATGCATACGTTTTCATATTAACAGTTCACCTGCATATTGTAACTTCTGTAATGCAGTTTTTCTCTGTGAGAAATAAACAGCAGTGGATGGAGCAGCTATAAAGTTCTCTTTTCTTCCTTTTATTGATCAGGTGGTTGATGAAGGACCTCCAGCTGTGTCCAATTTAAGGTTTAATGGTGGTTACAGGAAAAGGCACTGCTGCTTTGGATGCTAGAAAAACATTCCCTTTTGCTCCACCTGAGCTCACCGTCTCAGCAAGGGCTCTGCATCTCTGCGCTTGACAGACTGCTCATAAAACAGCGGCTGCCCGTTATCAGTGTTTGAGAAAAACTGCAGGCTGCATGAGCTTAATGTTGTAGTGCTTTTAATTCACAAGCATTCTTCTTAATACAGTTCTATTGTACATCTATTTTTAATATTTGAATAAGGGATTAAAGCATAAAAATATTTTAATGGAGCCACTCTGTACTGGGGGGGCGGGCGGGGTGTCTACAGTTGAGGTGAAGAAGAAAATAAAACAGCTGAAGGCGCAGCACTGGCCAATCAACTGCTGGCTAGAACACTGAGATGTAATGAACCCCCCGCCCCCAGAATGGCTGTACGATCACTGCGACTTTTATGGTCCACCACCAGACTTATTCAAGTCACCCTTGAGACTAATTAACATTTTAAACAAATCTGGATACATTCCCTTAATGTCTTGAAGAAATATTGCGATCAAAGAAGGACACTGATAACCCAATAAAAAACAAAACAAAAAAAACAATGACTTTTGACCCTGCAAAAGCATAAAAAATTAAGTATTTTACCTGCAAGCGGATCCTCTTCCTCATTGCTTGTAGAGGGAAGGGGCTCTTCCTGGATAGCCTGAGACTGGCTGTCAGCACTGTCACTCCTGGGCATAGTTTCCCCAGGGGATGAAACAGAAGTAGAACTGCACAAAAACAAAGTCTGTCTTAACTATCAAAAATAAGTGCCATCATGTACTTCATTAGGTTATACATTCAAACTGGATGAAATGCCCTGTGAAGCTTATGCGGAGATTTACCTAAATCATGAATTAGCTGTATTATTTGTGCTTTATAAAGTATCTTCAACAGGGTTGATGTAAGACCAACAATGTTAAGGAGGCATTGATACAGGCTGTAATTTACCCTATTAAACAAACTTCCTCAAGATCAGGCCAGGAGATTCAAGGGGCAGAATATACTGCTTTTATACATAGATTTGGTCAGAGATGAACTTCAAGCTTCTACCTACCCAGTTTCTGCATCTGTTTGCCTGTCAGTTAGGCCACTCTCCCCACTTCCAGATAGCTCCTGAGATAACTGGGTGGGTTGGGCAGTGTTGGGGCCAGCTTCTTCCTGAGTGGCAGAGGCAGGGCTGCTGGTATCCATTGGTGACCCCTCCAGTTGTGATACACCAGCTGCTGCAGGCTCTGAGTTCTCTACAATGTCTGGACTTAAGGAGGCTGTGAAGGTGACAAAGAGCTTTACTGTTAGGGATAAGAAATTATCTGGTCATTTAATACACTATAGCCAAATTCCTTGGATTCAGAATATGTATGATATTCTAACTTCTACATCATTATTTACATTACAAACATGTGTCCTTACTGTTGGCCAGTCTGTATAAATAGAGTTTTCAAAGTTAGTCTACCTTCCCTGCCTTCATCCAATGTTCCTCCACCACCTCCTCCTCCGACTCTCTCACCAATTGTGGGTGCTGGGGACATTTCCATCTGAGACGCCTCTGCTTCACTGTTTGGCCTCTCAGCTGTTGACAAGGGTGGAAGGCCAGCCCCCGCCAGAGCAGCCAGTGAGCTAGCATGCGACTCGGCCAGTAAAAGGTCAGCTATTGGTTGGTGGACCTGCTGACTAATAGCAGTCTCCAGGGAGACTAGGGCCTGTTCATGAGGAGCAGGTGTAGTTGGAGTGACCTCTCCAGATGGTGGAGCAGTGAGGAAGCCCTCTGAAACCCTGGGTGGATCCAGACATGACACAGCACCACCCTGAGCCTGCTCACCTTCTGCAATATCCAGAGAGAAACTTATGTGACGAAGAGGGATAGTTTCCGTAAATTCTTATTTGAATAGATCACAAGACTTAAGAAATTATATATTCTGAAAATGCTTCAATGTGACTGTTGTTCTTAATATCTCTTTTCTCCTGTATCTACCAACAGCTGCAATTGCTTAGGTGCCTCTTATATTCTTGAACAATTACAGAAAACATTTTCCCTTCTATACAACTGCTGCCAAAAAAAGTTTGCAAACCCTTTTAAAAGGTGTTAATATTAAAAATTAACAGTGCCCAGAAACAACAAACATTGTGGTCATTAGCTCCTGATCTTTTAACAGAGATGTCAAAAGCCTCTGCTGAGGAAGGCAGTAAGTTGTATAGTTATCTCCTGAACGGGGTGCACAATCCTGATCCCCAACAACAACACAACTTACTACCTCACCACAGCACAGGCAGCAGCCCAAAAAAATAAAAAAATACAGTTAATACACAATACATCAGAGATGCAATCTAAATATATAGATACGGTTCTTAAAGCAGTGTAGCTGAGATAATTTTCAGTTTGATAGTTTACAACTTAAGATATTATCGCTTTTAAAACAAATGAAGATGTCGAGCTGGTATGGCGTTGCCATAAGAAAGACAGTAGACTGTATAGTTATCGCCCAGATCTGGTGTGATCCTAAAACTATACAAACTACTACCTCATCCCACAGCACGCAAAGCAAGCTGGCTGCTTGCCTCTGGGTGCCCTTCACTGAGTTGTCCAATCCAGATGGGTCAAGGAATTGTAACATTAAACAGAAACAGAACAAAAATCCTTTCAAATATCAATACCTGCTGTGTTCTCTGCACCATTAACTGTCCCCAATCCAGACCCCTGTGGACACAAAACAGTTGACGTTAGAAAAATATTTAATACATCTGCCAGAAGATGCATGCATTTTTTCTATCTGATAACAGTCTTGCGTGCATGCAATTATCTGCCAACCTGCAGGCTCTGTTCTCTGGCCTGTTCTGCTCCGGAGGCTCTCCTCTCATTCTGTTTGGACTCCTCCTCCTCAGCTAGCTGCCGCCTCCTCTTCTCTCGACGTTCTTCCAACTCCTCATCTCGCAGATTCTCCAGATGCTGTAGGATAGGCACCTTCACCACTGAAAGCAGATGGTGGTGTTCAAATCCATCCTTTGTTGTAAATGTAAACTCAAATGTTCACAAAATCTCACCAAGTTAAAATAATTTTCGGTCAAACTGGCAAACCTGTCTGGTTTTTCACTGGCCATAAACTGGGGAAAAAGCTATCGTTTAATACAGGGTTACATCCCCCCGTCTTTTTTTCCCCTCTCTCTGAATGCCTTCCTTGTCGATTTTGTAAGCAAAATGAAGGTTCTTGGGTCCTGCACAGCTACCTGCCTAGCAACACAGCAACCCAATGAATAGCAAATATGCTACGAAACACATCAACCAATGAAATGTGATGAATTCTAATTCTCTCACACACAAAAAAAAGGAACAAAAATCAGATCCTAACAGTATGAATTACTGTGTTTTAAAGGAATAAACAGTACCTAAAGGAACAAAGTCTACATGCTGAGTAGTGTATATATTTAGCTGAAATTAACAGGAAACATCCAACCACTTGAGAAGTACATCCAAATTATTCATGGTCGAATTCCCAGGAATATAAATATTTTCTGAAGGCAACAGCCATTCACAACAGACTTCCAAACAACCCATACAAGTAATGCTTAATGGAAAACATTTCCATTATACAGCCAGCTTATTGCCACTGAAACAAGCCTCTAGTTTACCTGCAACACAGTCGTGCATACTCTCAGCATCCAGCACTTTACACTCATCTGTCCATCTAGTCAGGGCAGTAGGAATACTAGACAGGGTCCCTAAAGAAGCAAAAAGGATAAAAATGTTAGGAATTCAGGTTAGTAATAAAACAAAACGTTACACTATACTCACTCCACAGTAATATTTACCTGCTTGACCTCCCGTACTGCTCTGCTCATGGAAGAAGTCATCTAATAACTCATCATCAGAACGAGCTATGATATGCACATCCTCATTTCCAACCAAAAGGCGGGCACGGCCACGTGATTGCAGAGGCAGAGAACTGGAAAGCTGTAAAATGTCTGCTGCTGCACTGGGGCCCAGTAATCTGAAGGAAGAAAAGGAGGAATGGGCGTTTTAATTTTCAGTCAGCCAAATAAAGCAGGTGTGAAATATAAATTTGTTAACAGAGCCACATAAACAAACAGTTTCACCTTTGCAAGATGAGTGGAGGGTTGGGCTGACGATTATGGGGATAGTGGACATGGATGGTGTGTCCACTGTTGGCAGTGAGCTGGCGCAGTGTTCGCTGGCTGCGGCCCATGCCCTGCGCCAAGCGGCTGCTAGTGCCTGCCACACCTAGGGTGAGCGATCCGTGGTCAGCATGACGCACCATCAGTGGGTGGGAGCTAGGGATGTTGCCTGGGGAAGGAGGAATGTCAGCTGATGGAAAAAAACAGAACAGAATACACAGATATTAGGGAGAAATCTCCAGCACAAACCCTAAAATGTTTATGAAAAAAGTATTTTCGGCATCATCTGATTTGTTATTTGTAACCAATTTGAAAATTACTGAATAGAACCACTTAGAGCTAAACATCATGGTGCATCATAGCAGGACAACACTGGCTTACTGTGAGCCTAAAACACATCAGGAGCGCAAGTCAAAACCTCTAATGTGAAAAGGTTTACAATCATGTGTCAGCAGTTGAAACCAGATGTTTGAGAATACATGTGATTTTTGCAACATCATCAGTCTTAGTATCAAACAGAGAAGCTTTTCTATTAATCAAACTGTATAACATTTAGATTTGATCTGAAACCAATTCTTTAGAAAGGACTTGAAAATGTGGGAGAGAAACTGGGAAACGACCTTAGTAAACAAATGAAATTATCCTGCTTACCATTGTTAGAGAACATGTTGTCAAACTCGATGATGAGGTCGTCATCCCTGTCAAACCTCTCAAAGCGAATGTGTGGTGCAGCATTGATGTCAGGGAAGTCTTCATCCAACTCCATCTCTGAACCTTCATCATCATCATCCTCATCTCCTTCTTCATCATCCTTAAAATTATACCAGCAATAAATCTTAAATGTAAGCAAAAATCAAGACTTCTTAAATGCGCTTCACAGCATTAATCCACACCTGATCCTCCTCCTCCTCTTCTTCCTCTTCCTCCTCTTCATCTTGGCTGTCTTCATCATCATTGCTGCCACTAGAATCTTCCTCCTGTGTATGCTCCTCATCCTCTGGTTCCAAGATGTTCATGGAGTCTGATGGAAGAGATGTACAAATGAATATCAACCAAGCACAGAACAGCTAAAAAGCAACACAGACGGCATTCTGTTTGTCACATCATCTTACCTTCCCGGTTGGCCTGAAGAGTGGATGCCTGGCTGATATTAGAGGGGGCTTCATCCATCAACACATCCTCTTGCGATTCGTCTTCACCACTGCGTCCAACTAATCAACAGAACAAATAAATCACACATCAGCTCTGTACTGTGCTGCCTGTTTGCAATCAAGACTGTGCTCAATCTGAAATCATATGCAATTTTTAAAAAAAGGTTAAAAAAAAGGTTAAGTGGTCAGAAGTAGTGCAGAGAGCTACTTTTTATTGCCCAGCAACCCTCACCGTTACCCCTGAAATTAATTGAGTTGCTTACCTATAATTGTGCTGTTGACCGTGCCGGCATCCCTTTCCAACAGCTCATCAATCAGATCCACCAACTCATTCTCTACCTACATGAAAAAGAAATTATATCCAACTACACAGCCAGCCATCACGTAGTGCACAAAATGAATGGGTAACATCTTAAGTGCAATTATCTACACACTTATGTTATAGCCTTTAATTATAGATGTTACAGATCAGGAAATGTTAGTGTAGTGTGAGCTATTATGTGCGTTGTCTGCAATACATGTTTATTACATTATTTACCTGCATAGCTTGTGTGCTGAGAACCTCTGGTTGGCCAGCAATCACTACTGTGTCTCCCTCGGTTTCTCCATCCATCAGGTCACTGTCTGTTCCTTGGACCCTGTGGCTGCCATCCACAGGCTCTGCCTCACCTGACTCTCCTGCAACAGATGCAGCATTTCAACATTATACATTTGAAATTAAGAGTATGCCGTTAAAATAACTCAACTGTTTCATGCGGATACCTTGGTCCTGAGTGTTACTGTTGTTGTCCCTGGCAGTGCCCACGGGGTCGTGTTCTGTCTTGTTCTTGCTGGAGCCTCCTTTGCCCCCAAAGAGACTGCTAGGTTGGTTAACAATTCGAGACAGAGTCTCCAGAGGCTTCAAGGCAGCGTTCACTGTGTTAGCCATGTTGGGACTAAAGCAAATGATACAAAGGAAAGGAACCCTCTCAGATTAATTTTATTCAACCTAAATAACTATTGAAAAGCCAACTTACAACACCACTTCACTTCTGTCACAACATACAAGTCATATGGTTACTGACTACCAGGTAATTTTTAGGGAAACGTTTCTCGGCAGACTGCCATATCGGGATTAAGGTTTCTATGCTGTGATATCCAAATATAAGAACAAAACTTCTCAAGGTTCCCAATGGAGCATATTAGTTTTATGGGAGTGTTTCTCCATGTAGGTCTTGTTTTATTTATCTTGTACAGAAAGACTGTCATGTGTACACACTCAGCAGTGCACCAACAAAGACCGGAATAAATGGACCTGCTTCAAGCAGACATGGATCTAAACAATGCAGGATTAAAATATTTACAAGGATGAAAATTTTAATCAGAAAAGAAGAGGCAAAATCTTTATGAGTGTTTTTAAAATAAAAAAACTGAACATGGTACCTTTTATCTTAATACACAATTAAAATGTTATCAATATAGTGTAATCTTATACCTGGACAAATCCAAGCTGTGGGGCACACGTGCCAAATCATTGACCAGTCCTTTCTTAAGGAAGAGCCGTATGATATTGTTCATGCCGTTATGTTGTGTCTTGGCTGCTGCTGTGCTATAGAAACTGGATGTGGAGGGACATGACTCCATGATGGTGCTGATGATGCACATCACTGCCTGAAGCCTGTAAAACAGATGTGCCAAAATGAGAACGAATCCAAACATTAAAAAAAAAACAATTTGTCTGAATAATGTATTTTTATTCTTTTTACCTGGCGTGTTTTTCAGCACCTTCTGGCATGGCTAGGGCTCGACTGAGAGCAGCCTTTACCTCATTCACTAAGGACACCTGGGCATCAGTGCCTGTCCCAGCAGCTGCTAGACTGGCTAGAAACAGACGTGCCAAGGCTGGGGTGTCTTTGTCCTCTGAATTCTGGGTGTGAGGCAGCAAGTGGTCGAGCACAAAGGCTAGGACACTGCAATCCTATAAAGATGCATGCATGTCAAAATGAGTTAAGAGGCTTAATATTACGCAAGTACGTAAGGCTGAGAAGAATTTGTTTAGCTACTCACCTCCTTAATGAGCTCAGACTGCCCGGCAGTGTAACAGTAGGAGGCAATTAGTGTTGCGATTCCCACATAGGAGCGCACCAGTTCAGCCAGTAGTCTCAGGATGGTAGAGGTAGGCATTAGAGGCTTGCTTGCCTTTACCTTAGCGGCTTTACTCTCATCTGAAGTGGTACCCTTCTCTCCCTCCTGTTCCTTCTTCTCCTCCCGCATTTCTTCTGGTGTGGAGGCTGAGAATTAACAATAAGATATACCTTTTATAAATATACAGTGAGATCAAAAGTAGTTAAAATGCATTATTTAAATTGAATGATAGACCTTTTGAGGAGTAACTTTTCAGCCTTGGGATTTATTTTGCACTTAAAATAAGAAAACTCTGTAATTACAGGCGTTAAACCAGTTTTTAGTCTCACCATCTCCTTGTGGTGTGCCAGACTGGGAAGACTCTGCAACACCTCCATCAGCAGCAAATACTTGAGTCTGAAAAGAAGACATGTGGTTCTATTATTAACTTGGCACTAGACAAATGACACACTTGAATGGACATAGTCAATATGACTGTATGTCACTGAAGACTCACATTGATATGGAATGCCGACTGGGAGTCAAAGTCACTTCCTTGACGGGTGAGCCGGTACTGCTGGTAAACATCATCACCAACATCCTGCAAAATCTGGCAAAGGTCTTGACCACCCGGTACAGCTGCTGCACGTTCTTCTGGGCGCTCAGCTGTGAAACACACAAATGTATAAATACTTGAAATGTTCAAAAGACTCTCTGCAAATTATACATACATTTCTCAAGCCAATATCTTTAAAAAAAAAAAAAAAAATTTAAAAAAATTGCTTACGTTCTTCAGGAGCATGGAAGG
>VOQJ01017221.1:6221-22140 GCA_015052665.1 Apistogramma diplotaenia | reverse complement strand
GTGTGTGTTAGTGTGTGTGCGGCTGTATCTCAAGGTCCCGATGACACACAAAGGTCCTCGGCGATGCTGGCAGTGAAACAGGAAGGACTTCACAGAGCTTCAGCAGTCTGGAGCCAGCAGCAAGTCTATTTCCCCTCAACTCCTGGATATCTGCAACAAAGAGAAAGAGACACCAATAGTTAGTTAGTTAGTATCCTTTATTTAACCAGGTAAAAGTCTCATTGAGATTAAAAATCTCTTTTCCAAGAGAGACCTGGAATAGTAAAGATAATTTATGATGTGAACTGAATAAAAAAGGTAAAGGTGGAATTGCACTTTAAAAGAAGCAGGTAGAATAAGTCAGTTTACTTCCTGGTTGTGCAGGAAAGAGGCCTCAGAGATGTTTGTCATCACCGACTCACAGATATGGAACATTATCAGAGTAAGTCTTTGCATTGACTTTACTGTTGTCTTCTAATATTTTCCTTCAGCTCTGTAAGGATGTATTCCTTACTAGCTGTAGCATTAGCATTAGCATTAGCAAAATTCCAAGTGTGAGCTTCTTGGAGCCTCGATGGACAATCCCCTTTTTATCTTTGGGCATTTTGCACCATTTAGCCAGAAGCTGCTGGCGTCACACAAATATGCACAATGTGACGGTAATATTTCAGAGAGCAAACACTCCTGTGACAAAGTCGGCATGAGGAGGCAGGAAAGGTGGAAGTGGTGTAAATTACAAGACTGTCAACAAGAAGAACATCCTGTTTGGGAGCCTCATGTTTCAGCCTTTGTTCAGTTTGTTTGATTTTTAATCGTTGCTTCCTCGCGTCTGCGTGGTTAGCAGCAGGAACGATTTGGGATTGTAAGGACTGCTCAGGCTTCCCAGTGCATTCAAATGTGACCTCACAGGGTCTCGATGACTCTTCTTCTGCGAGCACTGCTTCAGCACTAAAGGACATTTTTTCTATGGGATGCCAGTGACCAGTATCTGACACCCTGGGAATAAGAATGGACTCTTGTAGTGAAAAGTATTAAAATTCTACCACGTCAGGCTCATAATAGAAAATGATTCCATTGGAGCCCAAATTTTTCAGGTTTTCAGTAAAAGGAAAGAAGCATGAGGTGGAAAAACGAGAAAAGGAGGGAAAAGTCAGACAGGAACTTTTTACCTCGCGTTCCTCAGGACTCCTGAGGTTTACTTTAACAGAGCTTTTACATGCTGCTCCCAGTGTGCAGCCGTCTCCAAAAATCTGCCTTCCACAGCTGAGTCTCAGCACTCGACGATCAAAGACATCTGTCACTGAACGCCACAGAGACACTTCACTTCCTCATTAGATGAAACAGCAGGGCCACATGTCACCGACAAGACCTTCACTTCTTAACTGCTCCTCGCAGAGGGCGGGGCTTAATTACATTACACTATGGAATCATAGGATAGGACACAAACTGGCTTAATGTAAGATAAAATCAGGTCAGAGAGGCTGGGGGGTCGGGTCTGGCTCGAGGACACGCTGTCAGTCCTTGTTTACTGACACAGTATCAACCAGAGTGACACGGCTTTATTTCCCAGCAAGTCTCACATGCATCATCTTTCTCCACCCGGTCACAAGAAGTGTGGTGTTACTGTCAAATACATGTATTCATCCAGCTGCTTTGACATGATTACATGCATGATAAAATAACAGCCAGCAGACTCGTCTGCAGTCAGAGGTTCGACCGGATCGAAGTCGTGGAAACGTTTCATGCACCAGCAGACTGTACTGACTCACTTCTATTGTTTTAGCTGCTGTTCTTCATCAGTTGCTGTCATCATCCACAGTGTGAGCATCAACGTTTAAACAGGTCTTGAACATTAATGCTGACAGTTTTAATGAGTGAGTGTGGCTGCACAACGGTGTGGGTGGCATTCACGCTGGTTCACTAATAGACCGTTTTAAAAACCCTGCACAGCAGTAACAAGAGCATGCAAACATGGGGCCAACACGGTGCTGCAGGGGCTGCACAGCAAACATGGTTGAAACAGCTTTACTCCCCAGAACAGAAGAAACCAAAACAGGCGACCTCATAACAACAAGACAACACAGGCAGCCTGGCATACAGGGCTGGCATACAGAGGATCAAACCCAAGACAAACGTGAAACCACAGACACGGGAAAGGCGGGACAAAAGAATCAGGAACTAAGTATCAACACAGAACTCAACACGCTGGGCCACCAGGACCAGGACCAGGACGGTGTCTCCCTGATCACAGCTGGCTGCAGGAGGAAGGCAGAAACTGATGCTGGTGTTGTGTCCAGGTACAACAGAGGTCCAGTCAGACGGTCTCTCACGAAGCAAGAAACATTGTTCCTGTTGCAGTGAAGAAGGCAAATGCACGAGTCCTTTAAGCCAACAACATCATCTTCTTCTGGCTGCTCCCTCACACTCACCACTGCAAATCATCTGCCCTCCTCTGCACCCTCTTCTGTCACACCAAACCTCTGCATGTCCTCCTTCTCCACATCTATAAACCTCCTCTGAGGGACTCATTTCTAATCATGTCCGTCCTGCTCACTCTCTAACTGTCCACTCCACATATACCCTTTAAGTGCCTGCAAGAATGCCTTGTAGATGCCAGAGGCCGAGCTCACAGTTTGCATGGACTCACCATCATGCGGCAGTGAGGCTCTGAGAAGCAGCTCGAACTTGGATTTCTCTAAAAAATGGAAATCTGCAGATGAGATTTTGTGAAAGAAGGTTTGAGGCCACAGCTCATGACTGGAAAGCAGCTCAACAGGTTTATTAGAAAAGTGTCTTTCAGGCTGCTCGGTGAGGAGGGTGAGACAGCAGAGTGGAGATGAGCCGAGGCAGCAGCACAATCACAGCCACGTTCCCGACACTTACAAGGACATTCATTGATTTATCAATTATTCCAAGGAGCCCAACTCCAAATCTTCACCTGAATAAGCTAAGCCTAACCTTACCATACCATCAGCTTAAAATGTAATATTTTTATTATGGGAGTTGCTTTTAGTCGCCACGTGGCAGAAAAGTCCCTACAATGTGACTGTCATCGATCAAAGTGCCTCTCACTGTCCTGAAGAGTTAATGACCACTTTTTAAAATGCAACAGTTGGCACTTATGCATGTATGTATTATCATGTTATCTATGTGACCACTGAGGGTATTCTGGATACTGAGCAAAGAATTTGGTTTGGTGTGTGTGTGTGTGTGTGTGTGTGTGTGTGTGTGTGTGTGTGTGTGTGTGTGTGTGTGTGTGGAAACAACAAATCTGACCTTGACACCAAAGGTGTGTTTGGAATGTAAGCTCTGACTCTTACTCATTAAAAGTCCTGTGTGAAGGTTTAATTCAGGTTTATTTAAAATAGATCTCATTTTCATTGTTTTGGCCATCATTACTTTCTGCTGTGATATTATTACACTAATCAAGGACCTTGAGAACTGGAAACAAGTTGAACTGTTCAAAGCAGGTGCAGTGGGCAGGAAAGGAGCGTCAAACAATCTGATCTGAATTCAGTGATGTGAAATGGTTCATGTGGTAAATAATCCTGCTGAAATCTGTGTGAGATCACTGTTCTCGTCATTCTTTAGCTTCCTGCTTTGCTCTCATTTCCACAGAGGTTTGGAGTTACTGACTGTCGCACTTCTGTTTTCCTGCATCTTACAGGTAGTTTTCGTCACTGCAAACACAATGGATTTTTTTCATGAAATTTTTTGCTATAAGATTACAAAGTAGGTGAGTAGGTGAAATGTGTGTGTGTGTGTGTGTGTGTCATTGTTGAGACACTAACCACGCGGCTGTTTGCCAAACATTCCTGTTGACAGTCAAACAACGGAAGCAGGAAGACGGTAATGCTACACTATCAACCACACTGAAACGCCTTACACTTCACTAACACACACACACACACACACGGACACACACACACACACACACACACACACACACTTTCAGATGTTGGTCCCATGAGTATCAGTGATGTTGAACGTCAGCATCAGTCAGCTTTGGCCCAAACCAGTCCTGGTGTAAGTAAATCAGAAGCCAGTTGCCAGGAGCCACAGCTACAGTAACTGGTTCACTCCGTGAGGAGCTAAACTGGAGTTTGAAAGAAGAGAAAATGTGATGTTTTTCCTTACAGGACCTGTTGGTGGTGATGTTCACAGTCTGGTTTAGCTGATGAAATGTTTTACTATAAAGCAAAGAGCACTGGATAAGATCCAGGTAACTATTTCACTGAGTTTGTTGGGCTGTTGTCCACCAGTTTAATGGTTACATTTACCAGTTATGATAAAAAATATCTTTTACCGAGTTTACAGATGATTTCTCAAAATATTCATTTTCTTCCATTTGTCTAAGACACCAGGTGATTCAATGCAAAGTGGTTCATAGACTGAACTGGTCTCAGGTAAATTTAGACCAGATGTTCGACCCCACTGTGACAGATGTGACATGGAACCAGAAACTCTAACTTCTAACTCATGCGATGGGAATATTTGTTGAACCTAATGCCATACTTCTGAGGACTAATAAACAAGAATAACACTGAACTTCCTGCTTTTCTTTTTCTAAATATTGACATGTAAAGATGACTTTGTAAAACATACAGGCCTTCCCATTATGGTGCCACTGTTGGGAGGTTCTTCAGTTTGATGTGTTTTTGTTGAGCTTATCAATAAAAACTTTGAACAAATTTTCTTTCCAAATAATTACTTTTTGTCTTGAGTGCAGAGTTTATCAGTAGTTCAGTCTTGACAGATCAGCAGGACGGTTTGACTTTACAGTTCCCTTCATATTATTTTGGGGCCATATTAACCAAGCAGGCAGTGGAGTGGGAGGGAGCGTAGCTACACTTTGTGATGTATTTCACTAGCAGACTAATATAATTGAACTTGTTGCTGGAGTTGTATTTAGCCCCCTCTGAAATCCTTCCTTCATGGTGCCACAGAGGCTCATTCACTCTTCAAATCTCAGCTGCCCTTTCAAAAACGAGCTCAGGGAGAAATAATAAGGACGGGAACTTGAGCTGCAGCCAAGTGCTGACAGAAAACCGGACACCTGATGACAGCAAAGTCATCGTGACTACTTGTTCTCAGTTTCGGGCCCACCCCTGTTCCCATGTTCCTGACCTCAACTTCCCAACATTTATAAAGCTTCTGGTAGTTTTAGCACAGCTGAGGTTCACTAAGTTCATCATCATCACTCTTACTTTAGGCTCAACAGCTCTAAGCTAGAGCTAAGCTAGGCTACTGGCAGCTTGCTGTGTCTGCATGTTGCTCTGTGGGACACAGATGACATTAACATGTGTTTATTAGCTGATCCCATTAGTATTATTAGGATAGGTTTTTCAGTCTGAGCAACTTTATTAAAGATAAGCACCAATATTTATGGAATTGGTGGCATTTATGCACCGACTCCTTTGGTGTTGTTGGCTCTCACTGCGGTATCGTATCACTTCCTGTTCCTGTATTTGTATACAGGATGTATTTGTATCGATTTATCTGGATAACGACATATTTGAGTGTAACCTACACGTACTTTATTCAAACTCTCTGCACAATCATCTGTAAATTATATTCACATTGTTCACTTAGTAGTTTTAGGAATTTGCTAGCTTAGCGTAGCTATTAGCTTAGCTCTCAGCCGACTCACTAGCAGCATGGCTTCTTCTCCTGTCCCTCCTGCACTTTCCTGCTCTGTGTGTCAGGTGTTTAGCTACTCCCTACTCCTCGGCCTCCTTTAGCAGTAATGATACCTGTAATAAAGGTAGCTTGTTTGTAGCTTTGGAGGCCAGGCTCAGTGAGACTCGGCTCCGCACCCTGGAAAATCCACCAGCTAGCCAGGCCCCTGCAGTCCAAGGCAGCTTAGCCACTGTCTCGAACCCAAACACCAGCTGGTATTATTCCCAGATCCTGCTTCATTCCCACCACTTATGACTGTGGTGAACTTCCTCCTCCAGCTTGCATGCAAAGATATGAATGCTGCTCAAAGCCAATAATAAAGCACATCTCAGACATTTTGCACTTTTTTAAATGTTAATCAGGTGATTGAGATTTTTCAGTGACATGGTTTATATTTGTATTTTTCAGTTACTTTCACTTTTAAATTACCATTTTAAAAGATTCATTTAAATCTTAGGTCACTTTTTTCTTTTATGCATTTCCTGACATAATAAGTAGCCACGATGCTCGTTGTCCTTCTTGCTTCCTCGCTCTTCCTCTGTATAACTTTTAAATATGCTGGGAGTCAGGATAGTACAGTGTGACTGAGGGCTTCTCTTCGGTTTTGTTTCAGATCCTGTCGATTCTAATTATTGCTAACAGGTGAGATGTTGTATAAACGCAGCTCGCCTGACAGTTCTCTCACAGAAACCTACTGAAACGTTTCGCCTGTGGTTGTAATATTCCTACGAGAGCAGAAAGGACTCCCGACGGCACTCAGAGAGGAAGTTCATTTTTTAAAAGGATCAAAGAACAAAATCTTGGGAACATTTGAAGAGGAATTGAAAGGTAGATGGAACTATAAGAAGCTTTGTACAAAAACAAAGACCCGAGCGTGAGAGCCACTCCTATAGCATCATATTTCCATCCTACCCAGAAACCTTTACTTTAAACAGTATTGCAATACAGTGACAGCATCGGAGACGTAACAGGGATTTCCACTGAGCTGGGCTCTGTTTTCCTAGTAGGCAAACACAGGGCATTTAAAAGAAACGGCGTTCAGGTACAGTCAGATCTCCACGTCTAACCTTCGGCTAGGAGCTCACACTCACCCTGTTCTGCACTGCGAGACTGCTTTAATGACAGCTTGAGTGTATATTTCCTGTCAGGGTCATAGGTCGTGTCCTGAGCAGATGCATTTTCCTGTAAAATTCACATGTAGCAGAGTATGCTGACCTCCTGGGTGGCCCACACCCTTCTTTTGCTACGCTCGTTCCAAATGTGCCTCCACACAGTAAAATAACCATATTAAGTGACACTGAGAAAACTTTCCTCCTCCTTCTCTTCGTTCCCTCTTTGGGATAAAGCACCTGTATTTCTGAGGGAGCCTGAAGTGCACAGATTTAAATAAATCAAAGGCACTTCTCTCCGCCCCTTAAATCTCCTCCTAACTGAGCCATAGCTGGTGTATGTCTGGGGTTTGGTCACATTCAGCAGGGCAACTTGTTGGCTCAGCATGAACTCAAACTGGTTCTCTTTAAGCTCATCATGAAGGTGGAAGAAAACCGTTTTTATTTTTCTCTGCTTCATCCCAGAGCACGTTTAAACACCTGGTGGACTGGCTCCTCAACCACTAAATCACACTGAGGAGATTCTCCATCTTTGTATCCTACAGCATCTATTTCTAATACGACACTTGTAGCTTTCTTGATTTTAATGAATAAAAACCAGCGCTGAGAGCAGAGCACTGAGCCGCTCTGACGTAAACAATGCTGGCGTCCTGCAGCTGCTGCTATTGTGTTGGCTACGCAGGCAGTGTTTATAGACAAGGAGTAAGTCCGGACAATATCTATTACATTACTGGCAGGACGCCTCACTGATTGTATCAGTCTGTCCAATGAAATCTGAGCAGCGTCTCTCATCAGTAACTAGGGTTTTATCTGCTGCTATTTTTACTCGGGTAAATCGTCTCCATTAAATGAGGAATGGTTGATGGGAAGTTGCAGCCCACAGCAGACGGCCCACACAGTCAGGGGGCTCAGACTGCACGGCCTGAGATGCCGGATGTCAGATGATGACGTGAGCACCTCTCACTCCTGTGTGTCTGATCCTCCAGCTCAGGACTTCTACCTGAGGCCTGGGAGTTTGAGGGCCCTGTGCGCTATCTCAGCTGTACCCAGAACTGTGCTCTTCTGGACAGAAACCACTGATGTTTTGCCTAACGGAGAAACAGCTCCCAGTGCTCCTAATTACCAGCGGGACCAGTTTGCCTTCCACAAAGTGGTCCCGCTGGTAATTAGCTGTTCCTTCAGCCTCTGGTATTTTTCCATGCTCCTTCCTGATGTTGCTGTCTCTTGGGATTGCCAACATCTAGCTACATCTATCACAACTGTGGTCTTCTGTTCCTTATCAACCACTTCTACATGTGGATGGTTGGCCAGCAGCTGCTTATCTGTGTGGAGCTGGAGGTCCCACAGGACCTTAGCCCTGTTGTTTTCAGCCACCTTCCCTCTGTCAGTGGTACATCCCCTGCAGAAGCATGGATGTCCATGATGTTTCCGTTTCACGGCTGTCTTCAGCTGCCTCAGGCATTCGTGGAGCAGCACATCTTTGGGGGCCATCTTCCTCGTGTATTTGTGGCCACTCAGTGTTTCTTCCTGGATCGAGGCTCTGACCCTCACTAATCCTCACTCTCTCTTTCTGAGCCTCAGGATGCTGGACTTCGGGTGGAGACCTCCCTGCATTGTGGGGAGTTTTCCTGTCTTGTCATCGGTGGCATCTGTTTCCTCCTGTGACTAACTTAATGTTCCAGCTGGGCTGATGACTGGTACAGTGTACGTATTCCTACTACTCACTCTCCCCTCAGCCTCAGCTGGCAGATGACGGCGCCTCCCTGAGCCTGCTTCTGCCGGAGGTTTCTTCCTGTTAAAAGGGAGTTTTTCCTTCCCACTGTTGCCAAGTGCTTTCTCACAGGGGGCTGTCTGATCTTCTCTATATTATTATTATTACTGTAAAGCACTTTGAGGCACCTGTTTCTTCTAGTCTTTTGATCCATTCCAAATATCTGAGACATGCTGCTTTCATTTAAAACGAGCTAATATTTTTTCTCAAAATTGTATATTTTCTCAATTCCAACATCTGAATACTCCGTGTCTATGTTCTGTTATGAATAAAATATGGGTTTCTAAGAATGAATTTTGTTTACCTTTCACACTGTGTCCCAACTGTTTCATAGCATGCTGAGGCACACAAATCTGCAGAAGGTCATAACTCCACCCAGTGCATCTCAGCTTGTTGCCTTCATAACAGCCATCATAAAGCATATTACAGACATTTCAAACAGGACAGTTAAAGAGAACAAATACATAACAGCTAGTTAGCTTCATCTCCAAACATCCACCCATGGGCCACCGACACAGGTGGGCTGGGCACATGATCCTTTGTCCCCGGGACAGTGACGGGCCCTCACGAGGCCGAAGCATGCAGTTAAACAGTAAAGCGTTGCAGGAGCTGCTGGTGCTCCATCAGATGTTATCATCTGACAGTGATCAGCTGACCTCCTCCTGCATTCAGCTATAAGTGTAAACATGGACTCTGGAAGCATCAGTCAGATTAAATTTATCGCCCGTCATCGAGGCTCACAGTGAGTTCAGTATGTAAATATCTAACAGCACATCTTGAACAGATCCACTGCCTTTCTCAAGCTTTGCATTTCTTCCCATTTATTAAATGCTATTTGCTGAGTAGTTTCTATCCTTAAAATAGCCTGTCATCTGCCGCCTCTGTCCTTTTTGATATGTGTGATTATCTCTGTGGCCTCAGATGGAAGTGACTCCAGGCAACAGTCCACAATAAACTGCCTTGACATTAAAATGTATGGAGCTGCCAATCAAACTTGTTTACTTGCTAAGTGAAGGTGCAGGAATGCTGCTTTGCATATTCCCAGCCCTCCTTGACCTCGGTCAAACCCACCTAACTCCAATATTGGCTCTTTTGTTCGGCTATAACACTCAGGACTCAGGACAGCATCGGATAAGACACTTGGGCTTCAGCTCCAAGCTCATGGCTCTGAATTTGAGACTGGCGTCCCAGAGGGGCCTTCTTGTCATAATGAGTTGTAAACACAGGGGAGGACAGTTCAGTGTCAGCTCCCATAAGTGTGGTGGGAAAGTCCCGGCATCACTCGGCTGAACCCCGCAACAATAAGCACAGCAGGACGGGAGGAGAGCGAGGAGAGGAGGTTTGTTGTGAGGATCTTGACTTATCAGCGCCATGACAGCCAGTGCAGACACAGTGACTGGGTCGAGCTGAGCACGTTTTGTGTATTTGTTGTGCTCTTGTGCTCCTGTCTCTGTGAGGACAGCGGGGTTCAGCCCTCCAGAGGACGGATATTTTTGAGGAGCGCAGCCATCTTGCCAAGCAGCAAAGGGACAGTGAGTTAGAGTCTCTGATTTGGGGAAATGATTTGCTTTATGAAAAGATTAATACAGTCTTGATGTTTTCCCAGCATTTCCATATCGTGTGAAAGGATCTGAACTTTTTAAAAATGAGTAAATAAATTGCACTTTTGCAGACTCCGATTGGAAAGAAAAGAGCTTTGTCGAATTCACCAAAACTCCAAAGGATGCAATTTTTTATGTGCTTCCAGCTGCCTCAGCATTAAAAACTCAGATTGAACAGCTAGCTGGCTAACCTTAGCATGCCTACTAACATTTTTGCTAGTAAACTACAAGATGAGTGTAAATGCTAGCTGGTTAGCACGAACAAAACTGATGAATGACACTAAGATGATGAAGGTGCTCGGCAGCCATCCTTTCCATCTTTTACATAAGAACTGAGCCAGAAAACACCTTGTTGGGTCATCACAGAGACGTGGCCTCCCTGGCACAGACAATCTGTCTGCTTTTAAAAACGAGATTATTTGCAAACCTTCAGCAGCCTGTGTGTGGCTGAGAAGTCACCTCGAGCGCTGAGCGGCCGCTTGGTCTGTGCAATCACCAGGCGACCGTCGACTTTTCCATATTTTTGTGGCTGAGTCAGAATGTCTGCTTTTCTACACTATCACAAAAGAGTGATGCAAGGTGAGGGTGGTTGTGAGGCTTTCGCAGTGTGTAGCACGCTACAGTATGTGCAATGCTGGGTTCAACACTGTTCACAGAGCCGCGAAGGACAGAACAAACTTGCAGCAGCAGTTCAGTCTGTTTTCTGCACCTCAGTGGCATTAATGGATCTGCAGAGAGAACAAAGCTGTGTTCACAGACGCCGTTGTTGTGGAAGCAGCCGCACTCAGACGGCAGCTAACAGATTCAGGTCAGTGAACAGCAGCAGGTGTCGTTAACGCGGGTCACTCGGGAAGGATCTCCCGGCCTCCACCTCTGTGTGTCCTCACTGTTCCACAAATGTGTTCATGTGCTACAAACCAGGCTGCTATGAAATTACCCAGCAGGTCTCTTAATCATCATCCCACTTCCTTCCGCACTTCCCTGACAGCTAACCGAGACAGATGACTCTGCCCGGCTGTAGGAACTACCAGGATGTTCTTTGCAGTCATCTTTGAAACCTCCAAAGCAACAATCCTGGATCCAAGGTGAACTCCACTCAATATGAGGAGAAACAAGCAAAGCTGAATAAACCACTGTATACACTTTATGCTAACACATCACAGAGAGAAAAATACCCAGAATGGAAAGAGGAAGGCAAACAGGAAGCTGCGGCTTATAAATGATTAATCTATGCAGAAGACACAAGTGCAGGGTGTGAAAGGAAAATGGGAGAGTGCAAAAGGAGAAATGATGAGTGATGGCAGAAAAATGAGGGGAATAAAAACGAGACGTGACAAAGAGGTGAGAGTGAGGGATGAAGTGATGAGGGCAGAGAGGGAAAAGCTTTGTTCTGTTATAGACACCAAACAATGATTTTCTTTAACAACTAACACAACAGACACATAAAGACGCACACAAACAGGAAGTACTGAGCTCCACTCTGTGTGTGCTCGGCACTGAAGCTGCATGCAAATGAATGCTCAGTGAGCCGGGAGCTCGGCCCCTCCCTGCTGAATGTCATCATTAAAAGAAATGAATGCACATCTCAGCGTGGTGCTTCAGCTGCAGGAGCAGAAACCAGGTGAGAGAAGAAGCTTTCTGCTGAATGAAGCTAACTGGGAAGCTAGAATTCATCTCAGTCACGTTGTAACCTTGTAGCTTTGTAGATGTAACAAAGTAACACATTACTGTAGTCAGCTTCATCTCCACAGACAGCATGCTAACACAAAGCTAGCCAGGAACCCGGCCTCAGGTTTGTTAATTGGTAATTATGTGACAGTGTGCCTCAGGTCAAATTAACGTAACGAGAAGCGTAACTTTTACCTCCTCTGGTGACTAAGTATGCATTTTATAAGAAAGGTCGTGAGAATAATACATTTTCTGATTTGGCCACAGAAACTCTGATACAGGAAGAAGGTGCTGTGTTGTGGAGAAGCTGCTCCGAATATTTATGGTTATTGGGGCAATTTGTAACTCTGCTTGCATCCCAGAATGCAAAGCACACCTGGCCATGGGAAAGTATTTAGCTCACATTTGCAGCTGGTAGCTGGATCACGTTCTCACTGGAGTTTGTTTGGAGCAGGACTGAGACGCCTCGTCCTCGGTGCTTTGATCCACACCAGCTCAAGTCCCTGAGTTTCACGTCCTGTACTTCATGTCCATGAACTCAAAGTCATTCTTTTTCCTGCTTCTTCTTCTTTGTAGTGAAGCAGCAAGATTTTTGTCCTGTGATCACAGCAAAAACCACAGGCAGCAGAGCAAAAATAAATGAATGTCATTGGTTGGTTCTGCTTCAGCCTCAGTGTGACTGTTCAGGCTGAGCAGCCTCCAGATGGCTGATGTGCTTTATTTTCTTCCTGCAGGGGTTTATGGGACGCTGCGCTGCCTGGATGTTCCTATTGTAATTCCCTCAAGCACCATTACTGCAGGAGAACACAAAAATGTTACCCACTAATGAACACATAGAGGAGATTCACTGTGGCACTGTTGCCATGTTAAAATACGAGGTGCCATTTGGCTCGGTTCCACTGACGTTTCTGCTGATGGAGTTTCAATGAAGCACAATTACACAACGCTCAGTTTTATGACTCAAATCCACGTTGTGATGCAGCTCCCAACAAGTAAAGCAGGCTGAACGAGTTACCTGAAACACTGAATTCTTTAACTTCTTTCATTTTGTCACAACTCAGGATGGAAGACGAAGCTAAGGCGGCCCAGTGGCTCTCCCTCCAAAGGCCAGGGTTCGAGTACGGCGACGAAGTGTGAGACAGCAGTGTTACACAGACCGAATCATCAAACTGAGCTTCATCAGCTGCATGGGTCACAGACACATAGCCACATCAGTTCTGATTAAAGCCTGCAGCCTGATGAAGAGATATTCCCGTGACAGTCACACGGTTTTCCCATTTAGCTTGGAAGCATAAATGCAGCATCTGTGGCATGCACGCATACGTGTGCTGTGTCACACGGAGGCCGCCCACACCAGTGTTGCAGCTATAGAGACGTTTGCCTCCAGGCGCTGTTTAAATAAACTGCAACCCAGAGTTCGTTTGATTGTAATTAAGGCAGGACTGAAGAACCTGAGCTGGGCTGATGAACTCTAATACGACAGACTGATGATTAGAATTATGATGAGAAGCACCACTGTTCAAGTCAATATCTTTGTTAATGTTAAAAACCAGTGAACATGAAGGGCAAAAGGCTCCAGTTTCGACCCTCAACAAGCAGAAAAATATCTGCTTTGTTTCCTGCTGCTCGTGTCTGCAGATGTGCTGCTTCTTCTATTCATGTTCGGGCAAACATCTGCAGCTCTGACGCATGCTCTCAGCATCGTTAGTGCAGAGACTGCTCGCTCTGGTCCAAACAAAGTGGTGTAATAGCAGCACTGACACGCCCCCCCCGCCTTCCTCATCGGGGGGCCTGTAAAAGCCCTCCGCCTCCGTACAGCCAGCCTGCGGTAACCATGAGCAGGTTACAGGTGTAAAATTTGCCTCCACATTAGCAGGAGCTGTTTTTGGAAATACCACATGTAAAATATCATCTTACACAACAACAGGCAGTGTGAGAGGCACAATGAGGCTCCAGTTTCATAAAAGAAGAAGATCGGCTCTCTGTGAGAATTCTAACAGCTAATAACTGGATCAGGGGTTTTAGTCCAGTGTTACGGTGATATTATACACAATAACCTCCATGATCGGTCATCACCTTGTTTAGATCTTCAGTTGCAGGACGTGCTGACAGACAGATGTCACCGGCAGTGCGGCTGCCGCCCAGGGTCACAGCTATTACAGCCATCCATCACAGGCCTGATCCGTTTACAGGTGAGTCACAACAGACAGTGACTTCAGACGAGATTACAGTTAAGATGATTGGGTATATCTGGACCAACAAACCAGACTGTGTTATTAGAAGGGCTCAGTCGTCAGCAAGGTAATCGCTTTCTGTTGTATCTTTGGAGTAAAATGCACGACTATGGCATCTGACTTCAGTGTCGCTGCGAGCCGTGAGTCAGCACAGCGCAGAGCTGCACATGTGCTACATTTGTAAAGCTCAGCAGGAAACTGCTGCGCGTTGTGAGTCGTGTGGACCTGCAGTGGTCCCACCGAGGTGAGTGCAGCATGTCGGGTTCTTCTGCATCTCGGTCCGATCGACACATGGAAACATTTTAAAATGTCACAACGCTTGAATCAGTCTTTGATCTTAGCGAAGAGGCTGACTCTCCACGTACGTGCACATCGCTGCCATAACAACGAGGCGTTTCGGAGAACATCTGTATCTTTGTGTGAGCACATAATACACTCAGTATAAAACTGCACTTTCAATTCAATATCAACGTGATAAATGCCACCGATTCCTGAGACACTTCACATTTAAATACATTGATCTAATCTAACACTGTCACATATAGGCCCTGTTTCATGTTTGTAAATCACTACGACCTGTTTTATGGGCAAATTGGTGGCAGAAAGTGAGAAGCAGCATGCCCATAATATTTGTGGAAAAAACAAATTTAATAATTTGTTGACTAACCTCTGTGACCTGCAGCCAGAGGCAAGCACGCAAACTTCAGCTGTGACGTCACTGCTGCCACATACAGTGACTGTGCATTGAGTAAATGAACAATGAGGGAACAAGTGTGGACTTTGCAATGATGTTACCGTGACGGCCACTCCAAATTGGTCTATTAATTCAGCTGCTAAGGACGTCTTTAGAGCAGGGAGGCAAATAAAGAGGGACATTAAGTTTAATACACTGTTAGAATGTCTTTAAGAAGCAATGTGCTCAGTGCTATAAGTGGCAGGCGGCCAGAGGAACGTGACGGCCAGAAACAGGACGTGAGAACATTAGCGTACTGAAGGTGATGCTAGCTCGCCAGGCGTAAAGAAGCATTATGGAAGCTGATGCTGGACTGAGGCAGCTGCTGCCATGGTAACTGAAGAATTGTGTTTCTACAAACTGAACACCAGAAGTTGGCTAAAACAGCAGTGCAGAGAGCACCGGTGCTCGCTGTCCACACCAGTCCCCCCAAATCCCCTCCTGTACGTCTCTGCAGTCTCTGAGCTTCTGCTCTAATGTGCCACTGAAACTGCAGTAAAAGCAGCACCCTCGTACACTCGCCACTGCACCCAAACACTGAGGCACACGAGCACCCGAAACAACAGCGGAGCATCAGAAGAAGTGATGTCACTTTGACACGTGCAGCAGAATGATTAGTGATTGTGGCTGCTGTAAAACTTAACTGTTTGTCTAAATGTATTAAGTAAGTGCATCTGTTAATGTTCAAAGTCCTGGCATTTTATGGTCCTCATCTCCTCAACCTCAACCTTATACCTCATCTCTACTGGCATGCAGTTGGGTTGAGCTGGGGGGGGCAAAACAGCAAAAGGTCAAGAGGGGAAAGGAGGAGGGCAGTAGGAGTTGGGGGGTTTAAAAGAGTGTGGTCTGGGCAAGAGTTTCGGTCTCTCCATATACAGGCGTGTACATGGAAACTTCTCCTGATATCAGAGAAATAAACTATGCTTAGTGGAATCTTTGTCTCTCAGTTGATAAATAATTTCCATCACACTGCAAACCTGCCCGAGCCGGTCTGAGTGTCCTCAGGGTGCTGCAGGTTCCTCGTGCACTGACACACGTCAGGTTCATTGATGATAGTAAGCTGGAACTCGGTGTCAGTGGTTGGTGTGCTGGACGGCACCCCCCGCCCCAGGCTTATGTAGATGTAAAACGTTCTCACGCCACTG